>SKCR01036161.1:0-119147 GCA_019454045.1 Zanthoxylum bungeanum
CATAAATGTTTGGGCGTAAATTCTTATGAGACCATATATATTAGAGAGATCTCAAGCGATTCTATACTCATCACTAGCTCATTTCATGTAAGATATTTGCGAGAAAATTTAGATGCCACATATTGCATTAGCAAAAAACTTGAGAAAACAAATGAAAATTTTCAAAATTCAAGATATTTTCCGATTTTAGCTTTAATTTTAGGTGGAGAATGATAATTGCTCTTTCTAAAAATATAAATATTTTAAAAAATAATAATAATTGATTGGGCAACTAGCTCAGTAAAACACAGCACTACCGAATGGCTCAACGGCAATAAATATTGAAGGGCATACCAAAGGTCCAGCAGAAATAATAAAAACTTCTCAAATGTAAAGCTAAACCATTTACATACATCTCTTGCTGAACTTAAAGATATCAATGGCTTTGAACAATTTGTCGAGTTCTTTAAATGAGAGTCCCTCTCATTTCTTCAAGGTTATTCTTTCTCCTTCCCTTCAAGAAACGAATCTGGTAATTAATTCTCACTTCTGCAGAAAACATTTATATATATATATATGAACAAGTTTCTGTTACTCGTCTATTTACAAGGCTTGCATGCATGTTCTTTTCAATTATTAATAGATTATTCCATGCTGTTATTTGAACTGATTGACTGTATAATAGCTGAATTATGAAGAAAATAATATTTGTACTTTAATTTGCAAAATAGAGGAATTAGGTATCTATATATCAAGCAAGGTTATAAAAGATCTAAGTTGACATGGACTGAAACCATAAAGAGAATTTTATATTTTACTTAGCTTAATGAGATAAGGTAGAGGTGGTAAAATGAATTGAAAAATTGAATTTGTGTCGAATCTGAAACAAATCAAATTAAATATATGATAGATTCGTATTCGATTCATTTATTAAAATAATTTTTAATATCAAAATTCATATTCGATTCCTTTAATAAATGAATCTTAAAAAAAATATATTCATTTAGTCATGACATGATTCGATTACATAAATTATTGTGATTTATTTACGTTAATTCTTCATAATTATATATTTATGAAATATATAATGAATGGATTTAGTACTGAGAATGACCCACTAAATTTAGGCAATAATATTTTTCTGTGATAGTTGACAATAATTTATCATACTTAATTAAATAAACTAGTGAAATGAAAGAAATAAACGAATAAACAAATCGGTAACCTCAAATTCGTATTTGATTCGTTTAATAAACGAATTGAATTAAATTGATCTATTTATTAAACTAATCAATTTTTCCAAATCCATATTTTTTTTTAATGTGAATCGAATCGAATGAATAAATAAATCTTTACCTAAATTGTCACCCCTAAGTTAATGATTTCAGATAGAGTATAATGACATCACATGATCCATGTAGTCGACCCCACCTGACAGGAAAATGCTTTTGTTTACTTTGGTTTGGGAGGAATTGGGGTTATGTCCTATGTTTGTAGTATGTCTATATAATAATGTGACATCAAATTTAGTTTCTTAATTTTCTGTATTATATCTGAATTATTAATCTAAAATTCTTACATAACTGTAGAGGATTCCTAAAAAATTTGTGGAAAAATTTGGACATGAACTTTCTGATGCTGTTACACTCATAGTTCCCAATGGTAGTAAGTGGGAAGTTTGTTTGAAGAAAAATAGGAAAGGGGTCTGGTTTCATAATGGTTGGAATGACTTCCGAAATTATTATTCAATCTCTGCTGGCTATTTCGTGGTCTTCAAGTATATGAAGAACTCAACTTTTCATGTAGTTATATTCAATTTGACCGCTTGTGAGATTGATTATCCATGTAAGTGTGAAGAATCAAAAACGGAAGTGCTTTTGGAGAAAAATGAATTAGATGATGATATTGAATATGATTTATGGGCTTTACTTAAAGAAATGAGAATATGGATTGCTCAAAAGCATAGAATTATTACTTCAGAAGAAAGCATGAGAGCCTGGAAAATTGCGAGATCATTGAGGCCAAAAAATCCTTCATTCATGGTTATCGTAAAATCAACAGAAATACGTCGCTGTACAATTGTGAGTTGTGAATTAAATGTTAACACATAGTTCACTTTTGAGTTTTGATATACATTTCCATATACTTATAGATGCAATTCGTTTGATTTGTGCAGTATGTTCCAGTGAAATTTGCTAACGAGTTTTTGAGTAGAGATGCCAAATTCTTCAAAATTCAAGTTTCTAATAAAAGAGAGCAGCAGATTGTCCGAATCTATTGGGTGCATAAAAGGGGTTTTTTTTTCACATGGACCAAACTTATGAAGGACAAGAAATTGGAGGAGGGAGATATTTGTATCTTCGAGCTTATAAGGAGGAATGATTTTCTCTTCAAACTTTTTGTATTTAAGGGGTAAAGTTTTAGATAATCTCTTTCGCGATAATAAGAAATGAAGTTTTGTTATATTTATGAAGCTTGTGATCTCAATTTGATGCAATATCATTGATAACTTTGTTATGTTTTTTAGTGAAGGGTTTTGTACGGAAACGAAGCCTCTGCCAATAGAGAAGAATGAGGCTAAGTCTACATTAAGTTCAACTAAGGGAATGGGAATTAAAAGGAGCAGACAATCTGCTGCTTCACTTGAGAGCTCAGAAGTTAAACACAAGTGTAAGCCACAAAGCAAGAAGTGTAAAACAGAAGAGCTAATGGAGGAGAATGTTGGTAATATGTATGATTTGCTTGGAAAAATGGGAATATATGTTGCTGAAAGAAGCAAACATAAAGTCGAAGCATGCAAGAGAGCTGTCAAAATTGCCAGATCATTAAAACTAAAAAAACCTACATTCATGATTATCTTACGGCCAAGTGACATAAAATATCGTTTTGTGGTAAGCTTTTGAATTAAATATCATCGTGAATTTTGCTTCTAATATATGCTTAATAAGACTCAATTTTGTTTTTGCAGTATGTTCCATCCAAATTTGCTAACAAGTATTTTAGAAAAAATGCCAAAGTTATCAAAGTTCAGGTTTCTGATGATCAGCGAGAGCAATCATTTGAAATGTATTGGCGAGCTAATGGAGGTTCATTTATAACTAAGGGATGGGCTGAAGTTTTGAAGGACAAGAATTTGGTGGAAGGAGATATTTGTGTTTTCGAGCTTATGAGGAGGGATGATGTTCTTCTGAAACTTTCAATATTTCAGGCATAGATAGAGTTGATTTTAGTGATTGAATATCAGTTGGCGATGCTTGAATCAAAGTGCTATCTGGCATTTTCTTTTCTGGTAGTTTTGTAAGTTGTTGTTACTCTAGATTGCCAGTTAATGTAGCAACTGTTACCCTTTAATCTGTCTTTTGAATAAAATATTTTATCAAATTAGCTTTTGCAGAGGCAGTAGGTAAGACCCATCAGCATCCTGCCTCAACCGAATCGCAATCTCCATTTTATTATGGCAAATCAATCACGATGATTATGATATTAGAATCGTTATGATTCTTGTACATTATTCTTAATATTTTTTTTTTCGTATTTAGTTTTTACATTGCCTATAAGCTCCAATATTGTAAGTACAATTTAGATTGAAATACAAAATATTATTTAGTCCAATTTCTAGCATGGTATCAGACGGCGGCCGTCGACCCTTGCCGTGTGGGCATTTCACGCGCCACCTACAATGTGTCTGCTCCACACATCATCACCAAATCTGACTTTTTCCAGCGGTGATTTCAGTACCATCTGTAGCCTCTTGGCTGTCAATTAGTCTCTCCTTCATCGTCAAACACCACAAAATCGAACCCACGAAATAAATGGTTAGAAAGCAATATTGGTTATAGTAATAAATGGTTAGAAAGCAATATTGGTTATAATAATAAATGGTTAGAAAGTAATTTAAGGGGTTCAAACCCCTTTTTATGGAGAGATTTATGCTATAATATTGGTCATTGAACTTACTGTTCTACATGGGTGGAAAAAATTATAGTCAGAAAGTAACTCAAAAGCTGGTATTTCTTATTTAAAAAATAACAAAATAAATGTAGAAAGCTATTAATAACTTTTAAACACATGCCATCTCCAATATTTGAGCTGAACTGAAACTAATAAAAAGTTATATAATTTTTAGCGCACATACATCCTCATTCTCCGTCTTAGAAGAAAAGAAAGCTTACAATTTTCTAACATTAACCTAGGTTTCTTTCGGGTAGTTAACCCTAACATTAATTATCTTAAACCCTGTTCGATATAAGGAGAAAACTCAATTATTCTTCCTATTAGTACTATCAAGATTAAATTTTATGTTTCGAGCAAATGCACTTGACGCATACAACGGAACGTAGTATCTCAACTGATTTGTCAATTTCCATTTCATCTCCATCTATGGAGATCTGCTCTTCATCATCATAAGGATAATCAATCTCGCAAGCAATCATGTGAAAAATAAAAACATCAAAAAGTTGAATTATTCGCATACTTAAAACCAAAATGTATCTGACACCTTGTAATTAACCAAATCTTTCTCTCATCTCTTTTCAGTCCCACTTGCCAAACACGGCCGTTTGGGGAAAGTTCATCCCAAAATCTCATCTCTAGAGAAATTGAAGTCACATATATAGCAGATCAGAGTTACAATAACAAAACAAAGAGGCTATTTTGATGTTATCTTTTTACATATATCACCAAACATTTACACTAATCCAATGACTAAAGACTTTAGCACCCCTTCTATTCTATTCAATAACTTTCTCCAAGACTAAAGTAACATCTCTTTCACATACAAAAATGACATAATACATAAATTTTTTCCTAGGGTTTTCCATACTCTCTCACTATAGTTACAGTCAGAAAATTAGGAAAACTTTCGGGAAAAGTGTATGCATGTATATCATTTCTCTTTCACATATAATTGAAGAAAGAGACATAACGTATTTAACAGATTAAAGATAGCCTTTTACTAAATCAAATAGAATTCTAAACCACCAAAAAAAAAGATCTCTCAACATATACTACAGAAGCTACATCGCTATGTGCATCCAAAGTGAACAATGAAAAAATGTAGTAGCAGATCAAGGAGTGAAGGAATGGTAACTGTTTGAGCGGTTGAATCCTACATTATGTAATTCATTGTTCTTTAATCTGCGACCTTTGATAATTGTTACAGTCATGTCTGAAGATCGTGGTAACTATCTAATCGTGCTCTACGTTGTGATTTGCCACCCATGATAATCGCTGGGAATGTGACCTATCTTCTTCAACTGTCAAATCACTTTAGAACAACTGTTCCTTTATTCGATTGATGTCTGGTTGATTGGGCGATTTGATTGTCTGATCGATTGGAATATTTGTTTGCCAGGCCAATCGAACGATTCTCGTGATTTCTATAATTCAGGATGAGTTTCGTCTATGACTTAATTGGAAGATGTTACCTTCGAAGTTCCTTCCGATATCATTTAACTTTTGTAATTTTGGTTGTGTGTATATATATATCACTAGGCCCTTGGATTATTACTCTCTCTCGCTATTGAGAGACCCATAAAATTAATTTAGTGGTAGCAGATTTATTCAAAATTTAAGATAAATTTTTTTTATAGCATTAATTTATAAATGCATTTTATACATAAATATATATTTATCTGCTATATTTTTTTTTTATATTTTAATAACACCATAGTATTTTGTATATTAAGGTTTTTAAATATAGATTCTCTCTAACTTTTCTTTCTTGATTTTGATATAATTAAATATATCTCCCATTTAATGTAATTATCTCATATTTAATTGAGAATGATCATACTAACAGAAATATTTGTTAATTATATAAATAAAATATGGAGGCATATAATCTTTAGTTCAACTGGAGTAATCAAAATTATTCCATTACAAAATAAAAATAGATTTGAAAGTAGATTGATAAAATTTGAGAAATTTAAAATAAGGGTAATGTAGTAATTTGGTCTTTAAAGTCGTGGCTACATTCAGATTAAAAAACAAACAATAGTAATTAATGCAGCTCAATTATCTTAACTAAAGGACATTTATCAGGCATAGAACAGCGACTCCTCTTAATACCAAATATGCCTTTTAAGTGCTCTTATTCCTCACCTGCAATAAATGTTCACCACATATTTTGTATAAAATAAAAAGAGATGATGTTTACAATTATACATTTTGAAGTCAAAAGAATTACTTGTGATACCATCTAAGATGTTCACATGTCAAGTTTGGGCCATTCACAAGAGCAAATGAAATCAATATTCACACTTAATTATAGTTATGGAAGATGGGTTTGCCCAATAAAATTATATCTCTAATTTGGTCCATGAAATGACGGTGGGATTTGTGCAATCAAGTTACGTCGAAAAGATGACTCATAGATTTATAACTTTCTAGCTATGTTGAAGATAAATTGAGAATCCTAACTTGTTAAAATTTGATCATAAATTATTCCTAATGTTTTTAATTTTTATGTTTCAAGTTTATTTTATGTTTAAGTATTGCGCTCAACTCTAATATTTTTTTAAAAGTTCATGCATGAAATTTAATTCTAATTTAGCTTAAGATTTAGTTTGATTAGTTTAATTTTAATTTCTTTTAAGAATTTTCGTTTAACTAATATTTATTATTTAAATTAACATATGTTTTTACAAGAACTTATTTAAAGGCCTTTATGCTTGTAATTTTTGAAGATTTTAGACTTTGATAATTATTGAGGGAGAGCAAATTTCTCTTATTCATTAAATTGAACACCTGACTTATCAAAGATGTTGCATCTTTAGCAAACAACATTTCTTTCAACGATTCAAAATGGGTTCAATTCGATCTTGGAACTGGCCTTATTCCAAGAAAATTGTGATTCACGGTTCTTAAGATTTAATCAATTACATGAGATTACATAAGAATCAATCTTACAGTAGTTTCCATTAACATGTCTAGTTTGAAATCAAATCAAGTCCTAATAGAAAGAGAAGCTCAATTATTTATTTAAATTGATATTGTAAGGTTCAATTTTGATTCCAATATCAATTTAATTTTGGATTTTCTTTTTGGAAATATTGGAGTGGAGCAGGTAAAATCTTGTCTATCCCAGGCTCTTTCTTATAAAACATGTATCTCCTGGATTTGAACCCAAAATTTGACAATCAAATTTTAATTCTTTTGCCACCAAACTACACACCACCAAATAAATTTGAGTATGATTTTCTGGATATGGTATCAGCTTTATTTCTCTCATATGTGACTGGTCATTGATATCTATATGCAAACTCTTTTTTATTTTACAAGGTCCATAAGTGTAAGCATTGCATATCTTTGTTAACTTTGTTCCACCCTTCTAGGAAAATATAGTCTCTCGTATGCATTAGTAGAGTTGATTTTCTGTCAAATATATAAAAGTAGATTCAATCCTAAATTCGATTTAGGCTAGTATACTTTTAATCGCAAACATCATATTAAAAAATAAAAATGCAACAGTAGCCCACTTTTTTTAGTGTCAATAAGAACATAATATTCTTCAAAAATGAAAAAAGAAAAAAAGATCTGAGCCTGAAGGAATAGAGCTACTCTGGTTTCAAGGTCAGTTGCTAGTTGCTACCATCTTGATGCACATCTTCAGCCTGAGATGCCAGAAAACACAAGACCATTGCTTGCCAAATTTGCAGAATACATGAAATTGCTTCCTTGTATTATAATAATACAAAGCAGCTGTACCATGTACAGATTAAATGTCTTCGGACATGAGTACACCTCGTTTATGTGCGCTCATCCAATAAAAATATGTCATTTATCGACGAATGTGAATTTCGCATTTATAAACTAATTTGCAGAAACTCAACACCCAATAATAACCTCAAGAAGCCATTGAAATAAACAGAACTATCTACATTCATCTCTACATTTATCTCTAGTTTCTTAACTTTGTTTTGCATAACAGCCAAATATTTTACAGCAGTTTGTCTCTTTACCAAATGTTTTACATTGAAGGTTGGCACACTGGTCCTGTGTCTTCAAGAACTCGAAATATGGTAACTTTCAATGTGATATCATTTGTCTTAATCAGCTCAAACACACAAACATCGCTTTCGTCCAAGTTATTCTCCCAGACAAATTCAGGCCAGCCCTTGCTGAACTTAGCTCCACCATTCTTAAAAACACATCGAACATGCCACTGTTTCCCATTGGAATCTATAATTGTGATATGTCCCCCGATACCATTTAGATACTTTCGTGCAAAAGTGGTTGGTATATGCTGCACAAAAAAATAAAAATAAAAATGCACTATTCTATATTAACAGAATAAAGAAATTGTATTTAAGACAGTTCAGAGGCTTACCAAAAGCAAAGTCCTATATACATAGGACGGTCGCATGATAACCCTGAAAAGAGGATTATCAGACTTGAACATATTAGCTGCATGAACCGTTCTCTTCTTTTCTTCAGTTGTTACAGCTCTCCATCTCCTCGTATAAGTTTTGATAGAAACTCTAACTGAAGGAAACTCTGCCCCTGGTTCGTTTTTGCCTAATGATTCACGTACACATTCAAAATGTCATAATAAAAGCCAACAGGACTGAACATTAAAAGAGCATCTAAGTGCATAGAGCTTACAAGAGTCAGTTATTTGTCCTGGCCCTGAGATTTTTCGTTTTGTTCCACTGTTGAAATATAATCCAACTTCATCTAATGTATTTGTAAACTTGCTTTTGAACCGTATTCCTTTATCTTGAGGAGATTGAAATGCTGCTTCCTGATTATGTACGTCCTTTGGTAGATGGATGTACTCTAATTTAACCCCCGAGGTAGAGTCCTTATTCCAATTGTAGCATGAATCTTTATCTAAGACCTTGATTGTTGGAGAAAAAGGAACTGCACATGGAGAGCACAAAGGCAGCAATATTCCGAGAGAGTTATTTTTTTCTTTATCTTTCTCAATGGATACAGGGCATTGCTTGCTACCGCTGCGTTCTTCCAAGCTAGTACAGGTGTTGCATGGGTACTCTATCTCGGAAGTTGCTAAATCAAATATGTACACGTTGAAATTCGAATTTCCTTGATATCTGAAGATCAAAAAGTACCCAGCATCAATGGAGCAATGTTCTACAAATTCATGCCAACCAACATCAAACCAAAAGTTCTTGTTGTATTTTCTTAGTTCTACGAACCACATACGACCATTGGGAATAGATAATTTCGCAATTGAGGAAAGTTCATCTCCAAATTTCTGACCAAACTTATCTGGGATCCTCTGCGGGCAAAAAAATTAACTCAGATTCTGTAATAATTTCATTGATGAGATTCTATGACAGAATTGTATTGGGCATTGCATAAATGATTCTTCATGAACATTACATAGTACTATAGTCGTAGCAGCATGAGACAAACAAAGATGATATATCGTCATAATTAAGAGGCAATTAAAAATGAAAAGATAACATTTGATGAAGTGAGCACGTTGCTAAAAGTAAATATATTATCAAATGGCTAGAATAACATTGGAGTGTCATAATTCATAAACATATAAAACATTTATTTTCCCAAATGATAAATGTGATCTTGGTTGATATGATATTAAGAAGAGAAAAAATTAAACTCAAAGGAGAGCACCAAGTATGTAGAGCATCTTAAGAGACCATGGAATCCTTATTATAATGTATGTTTGGGAAACACCAACTTTTACTTGGGAGCTAAACTTTAGCTCTCGCTCTTCTACTTATACTTGACATATAGTGATTAGTGACTGCATCACACTGCAGTTGTGACTTCAAAGCCACAGCTTTGCAATCCCAAAAACACCATAAACATAGCTCAGTTCCGGGGCGAGTAGCCTGTAAGAATAACCGAGAAGGCTAACTGGAAAAACATAAGGATCAATCAAGGGTTTAACAGAAAGGGAAGAAAAAAAAGCACCCACATAATTCTCCCAAAAACAAGCACACTTTTAAAAGATCAATTGCATGCACATTTGAATTTTCTCAACTCCCAGACCATTGAAAGTAATAAGTAGTATCATGAAAATCAAATTCAACATATAGCATAACCTCATAGCATTCTTGAGAGTGTGTACTGAGACAATCAAATTGGGGGTGTCTTTCTAATATCCAACTTTATCAAACCAAACAAACAATCACATTTTCTAGCAACTTCATTCATCAATTTTCTCAGCAACCAAACAGAAAGTGAAAGGGTAAGTAACAAAGGTGAAAGTTAAGCATAAACAGTTTACCAGCTTCTTGTCTTGGAGAATGGATGGTACAATCAGCTTGTAGAAAATGCAAGACCTGTCCTCCTCCACCCCTGGCAAATATGGCTGTGACATTGTTTCATGAGCTGTTTGCTGCTCAATCGGTTTCATCATCATCATCATCATCATGAAGAAACCATTTTCCGATGATCATTAAACACCTTAATCTTCGCTTGGTGCTAACCAACAAGGACGTTGGGATATGGGAAGTACAACTGAAACGTGTACTGTGTAGTCAAACTCAAAACCCCAAATATTATTTTTCAATTTCTTTTCAGTAAATATCATCAACAAGCATTAAAAATGTTTCCCAATTCCTCCATCCCACGTGGATTTTTTATTCAACTATTTGTGGCGTTATTTACCTTTTAAATATTAATATTACAAACTAATGGTGGTATGAAAAGCAAGAGAAATCTCTTGTATGTGAGAAGCAGCCGATTTCCTTAATATTTTTTTTTTCCAATTATTGATATTAAATAATAAAATATTATTTTAAATTCATAAATTAAACCCTAAAAAATTATAAAATCGTATCAAAAAAAAAAGGTCACGGCTTTACCCCTAATCAAAAGTACGTACTCTAAAACCTTACAAGACTTTAATTTCTGAAATAAAATCGTGCGTACTGGACAATAAGGGTGTTCACAGATCGGGTCGGGTCGGGTTTTTCTTAATTTTTAATGACCCGTGCGGGTCGGGTCGGATAAAAAAAACTGCGGGTCAGGTCGAGTTGACATAATATGTCGTGAATATAATATATATATATTTGTTGTGATATAATTTTGACAGGTTGAGTGTGTGGTTGAAATGGTTAAGTCTTGAATTAATTTGGAAGGGGTCTTCGTTCGAATATAATCAAAACATGTATAATTTAAGTAATAGTTTTCCACTTCACCTACACATTTCTCTTGTCAAAATCGTATCAATAAAATTATATATATAATTTAAATCGGGTGGGGTCAGACTCGATTTTTCTGACCCAAACCCGTGACCCGATCCGAAATGTCGGGTCGGGTTCAAATTGACCCGAAATTAATTTTTAAAAATCATAAACCCAACCGGATCGGGTAGGGTCAGGGCCGCGACCCGACCCTATGAACACCCCTACTGGACAAAACGGATAATATTTACTTGATGTGTTTATTGTCAATTTGTCATCACTGAATTGAACTTACAACCGACAAGCCGTTCAGAAATAACCTATACAAACGGCTTGCCCTACATTCATATAAGCTTTCGACGTTTTGCATTTTTCTTGCTAATGTCTGTAAGACGACCTGTCGTACATTTAGCTGGTTACTGACAGCGCACCTGCTAACTTCTTATAATGTATAACATATAATAACATCAATAGTTGGCAGGCTGATTCAAGCGAGAGATGCAATCCGACGCATACCCAACGTTTCTAAGCATAACCCAGAAAGGACAAAGTAAAAAACAATATTTACATTCATTTTTAGTATTTTGCATCGCTTCGAAACATCCGATCATAAAGTTTTCATGGTACCAGATGATTTACTTTGAAGGCTGGGAATCTGGTCCTGCATCTTCAAGGACTCGAAATAACGTAACTTTCAGCGTAACATCATCTTTCTTAATCAGCTCAAATACACAAACATCGCTTTCATCCAATTTACTCTCCCTCACGAACTCAGACCAGCCCTGGCTGAACTTAGCTTTACCATTGTGAGCAATGCATCGAACAGGCCACCGTTTGCCATTGGGATCCACAAGTGTGACATTTTCAGTAATACCATTCAGATGATCTCGTGCAAAGGTGGATGGAACATGCTAAAAAGCAAAAAAAGAATTGCATAAACACGAATAGAAATATTTGTATTTTTTTTAAGGCATGGTTCATGGGCATACCAGGAGTACCGACTTGTATACATAGGATGGCCGCAAGACAACCTTGAAGAAAGGATTATCAGACTTGAACATTTCAGCTGCACGAAATGCACTCTTCTTTTCTTCAGATGTCACAGCTCTCCACCTCCTTGAATAAGTTTTCAAATCAAATTTTCCTTTAGGAAACTCTTCTTCCAGTTTGTGTTTGCCTAACGATTGATGAAAGAATTCAAAATTAGTCATGATCAAGGCCAACAAGAACGAATATAAAAGAGCATCCAAGTGCACATAGCTTACAAGAGTCGGTTATTGGTCCTGGCCCTGAGATTTTTCTTTTTTTTCCACTATTCAAATACAATCCAAATTCAGCTAATGTAATTTTAGCCTTGCTTTTGTACTGTATTCCTTTATCTTCAGGATATTGAAAAGTCACTTCCTTATTATGTACCTGCTTTGGTAGATGCAGGTACTCTAATTTAACCCCAGAGGTGGAGTTCTTATTTGTTTTGTAGCCTGCACTTTGATCTACGACCTTGGTTGCTGAAGAAAAAAGAACCGGGCATGGAGAGCTCAAAGGCGGCAATATACCCCCAGACTTGTCTTTTTCTATATCTTTCTCAGTGGGTACAGGGCATTGCTTGCTACCACTGGGTTCTTCCAAGCTCCGATTGTTGTGTGGATACTCTATCTCAGACTTTGCTAAGTCAAATATGTAGACATTGAAATCTGAATTTCCTTGATATCCGAAGATCAAAAAGTAGCCAGCACAGATAGAGCATTGTTCTATGAATTCATGCCAACCAATATCAAACCAAACTTTCTTGTTCAGTTTTCTTAGTTCTACTAGCCATACACGACCATTGGGAATAATGACTTTCGCTATTGTAGAAAGTGCACCTCCAAATTTCTTAACAAACTTATCGGGGAGCCTCTGCGGTGAAAAATTAACACAGATTCTATAATAATACCTTGAATATGACAGAATTATATAGTTCATTGCATAACTGATTCACAACATACATATAACTCAATATGTGTTAATAAAGATCATAAAAGCATATCTATTAAGAGACAATTTATAAAAATATAAATAAAATAAACTAACCCACATAGTAAAGAATCAACTGCATGCGCATTTTAGTCTCCTCAATTTTCCCAGATCATTAGAAGTAGCAATTTTTTAAAATTTTTTAAGGTAACAAGTAAAGTGGTATGAAGAAAAATCAAACTCAACGAATAGTACAAGCTAAATTAAATCTTGAGATTGGAACTGAGACAATTAAATTGGGGTTTTATTTTTTTCTTTTCTAGTTTCCCACAAACCAAAAGAGCTGTTACAATTTTTCTAAATACTTCCTCAATTTTCTGAGCAACCAAACAGAAAGTCAAAGGGCAAGTAACAAAGAAGAAAGTGAAGTAACACAGTTACCAGCTTCTTGTCTTGGAGAATGGAGGGCACAATCAGCTTGTAGAAAATGCAAGACCTCTTCTCCTTCTCCTCCTCTGGCAAATATGGGGCCAATGGCTGTGACATTGCTTCCACAGTTGTTTGCTGCTCAGACATTTTCATCATCATAAAGAATTCATTTTCTGATTATGACTATGCACTTTTACTCTTGGCTTGGTGCTATTGCTACCCCACTAGACTAGAACGTTGAGAAATGGGAAGTGCAGATGAAACGTGTCACCAGTACCCTTTTTTTTACTTCTCATGGTGGTAAATTTTTCTCTTCAATAATATGGGATTTAGATGTGGTGAAATGGGTCGGAGGTTGGTGCACGTGTTCGTATTCGTGTTGTATTAGTTTCGAATTGTGTTAAATTTAGGTTCATCCAAACTACTGAACAACTAAAAGAGAGCGTGTAAGGTTCAAATCATTTGGAACAAAATCCCAAAAATGGGTGACTGATTTAATTGAGGAATGCCTCCAAGAGACGAAAGCACACAATTCTATTTGATTAATCTAAATAAAGAAAAATTACATTGCTCATAGGAGTTTTTTGTTTGTTTGTTCTCTTCTTTAGATTTGACTTTGAGTTTATATAGTGGTACAAATAATTGTTGGCAATTGCTTGTGCGGTTGAGTCTCACGTCTTGCAACTCCTTGCTTCCTCTTCTGCCAATTGTGACAACTGCTCCAGTCGTGCCCTTATCATCTGGTAACTGCTAGGTCTTAGGGCACATCTGTAACTTCTTGCTCCTTCTGCCACTTGTAACAACTGCTATAGTAATGCCTCCAAGTCGTGGTAACTGCCAGATTGTGATCCATGTTATGGTGTACTACTTATGGTAACTGTTGTTAGCGACATATTCTCAAGATGGACTTTGATGATGCAACACTATTAGTCTTCGACGCACATTAGCGGACATTACAAAAAGATGTCGAAGCAATTAGTGATGAAAAACAATGAATGTGAAGACTCAAGTGACAAACGAATAATATCTTGTGTGGCCTTAGCTTAGGGCTCTCTTTGTAAAGTGATTTGTTAATTTAAGTCACTAAGCTCATAGGACATATGTACATTCATATAGATGCATTATGGTCATGTGCAAAAATGATTTTAGCTTTAAAATCCAAACATTTTGGCCTTGAGACCGACATACCGGTCCTCCGCACCGGCATACCGATGTCTTGTTCTATTTTGACCAGTTTTGCATGCTCTCTGGAACTAGGCTACTTCATACCAGTCTCATATACCGATCAACTGGAGTTTGCACAGCCACTGGAACTAGGACGATCCATACCGATTCCCATACCAGTGAGCACACCAGTATATCGGCTTCCATATCGGTCAGTAATCTGAAACTGCGCTTAAATCTTCAACGGTAATATAACTGTTATGCTTTGGTAGATCGACATATCGGTCTTAGACGAAGAACATAGGCTATTTTATACATTTTCTATAAATTGAGCCTCAAATCCATTTTTGCTCAGTTCTTGAACCTTTATATAATTTTTTCTAAGGTAAAAATAGAGAGTTAAATAAAACCTTCATTATCACACTTGTTGGGGTTGGTGCTCAGAGCGCCAATCCGGACCGTATTTATGTCTGATTCATGAATACGAACATCCCCTTATTCCATAATATTACTTATTTATGGTTGCACCTCTTGTTCTTATATACGTATTCGATCTGATTACGATTAGATTGAAACTAAATGTGGTTTAGTGATATGTATATATTAGACAAAGGCCCGATAATATATAATGCAGTACACAGTTACAAAGTTAGTTTGTAATTGACATTGGGAAGTGTCACTGCTATATGAATATTATCAAACATAGTTCCTGGTCAAGATTTGCTAACACGGGTCGGTTGTCGTATATCGAGACTTGGTCCGATGGTTTATCCCAATGAACCATGAGTCTATGGAGACTCGTATAGACGTGTAGGTGTTTATAGTGGATAAACACTCAACGGCTCACCGAAGATTCTTAATGGATGGTACACCAACGTCAATAAGAATCTTCTCGGGTTGAGTAGCATAGTGGTCCTTCGACTTGAGACACCATTGTGGATGTATGAGACATCCTCCTCACTTAAATGGCAGTCACGTCACCGATCTATTTAGATCAGACCTCCGCCTGTTCGTTGGGTGTGGATCGATCCTCAGGATATCATGTGTGTGTCAAGATAGGATCCGTCAGTTCTGTGTACAGAGCATAGGTAGTCCATATATAATTAGCAGTCTGTTAAATCTGTGGCCACAGTATACTTCGGAAGTAAGTTCCGATTGTTATTTAGAGATTGCTAATGAATACGTCGACGGGATAATACCTCTAGAGATTTGACGTTTACATCTATATCTCTGGGATTATCCGGATACCTGTGACGGAGGGATTATACGTATGCAATGACCTCGACCTGTATGATTCAGCTAGTTTATCTGTGATCGTCATAATCTACGGGTGGATAGATTATGGACACGAAATTGGATTTTGTGACGGATATACCTGAATCTAGAGAGTCTCAATAATGAAACATACTCGTAGAGCACTAGAGCAACATTTACGAATAATGATGATTATTTATAAATCGTTTAATCGTTAAACGAAAAATACATGGGAACGGGCCGAACCGTCATTTCCTAATTAATGTGTATTTGTATTTAATATATGATATTATTAAATACACATTAATAAATAGTCAAATAAAGGTATTTGACATATATCATTAATATATGTATTTGAGATATTTAAAGTAAATATAATACATATATTTGATATATTATATTTAATTAATTATTTAATTATTTAATTGTTAAATGATTAATATAATTAAAATATAAATATATCACCAAATGATAAAGTTAGGAAATGATTATAAGTTGCAATTGTTGACTTATACATTAAAGGAAAAGGTTGTCAAATTGATTTTGACTTCTTAAGATATTTGTTCAAAATTGTTTGATAAGGAATACTTGTTTCTTGGTCTGTCTTGTCAATACGGTTTATAAATATCTTTTCGTTGACTACATCCGAGACCGTGCCTCTTATGTGAGGATGTAGCTGATAGAAATTTATTTATGCCGAATGTATATTAGATACTAGATAAATTCAAGCGAAAGCGGAATCCTGAACGTGCCCTAGCTGTCAGGGTTACGCAAGTAACTTGAGTTTATCATTGACAAGTTTAACCTTGGTACGTCTCCTTGTGGGCCTGCCTTCGCAGCGACAACGAGAAACGGCCAGGACCGAAACCTTGGAGTCACTAGTGAGTGATTGACAATTAGTTGTCTACCTGTGAATATACGTCGGCGAGACCGTGCCTCTGCTGTGAGTCGAAATATATTCATGGGGTCCTCTTCCCATTATGGAATTCGATTTAATTATTGAATTCTCGTCTTTCCGTTGGGGATTACGGCATTACGTAAAAATAGTGGGAGACACTGCTAAGTTTAAAATATTCCATAACTTAGGCAGTGTATGTTATTATGGAAATTGCCGCTTGTTTGTTTCCTTATTCTATAGTATATAGAATTAAACTTTTATTTACTGCACACATATTATGATATGTTATCTGACTAGACTCTTGGTTGCAGTTATTCTAGAATAGGTTCTAGATACTAATAGACTAGGATATTATTAGATTAGTCTAAACCATCGGGAACTGTTGTTCCGATTTTCTTGAAAAATAAAGATGGTTAATGACTTAGTTTCTAAGTCATGATAGATAATCTAGATAGATATCCCCTTTAGGATATAATACTTTAGAGACAATAGTTTCTTATGCAGTAAGAATTGACTTGAATTAGTTCATGTCTCGAGATTCTTGACTGGCATTTAGAAAGCCCTATTAGGTATTTGTTTATCTAGTAATGACGTTTCTAAGCTTTAATTACCTTTAGAGGTAATGTGTCTGACACAATTTGCTAATCAGTTATTTACAATTGTTGTGAATAGTTGAATGCAAATAGTAAAGCTAAAGAAATGAGATGTGTATAGTTATGTATAGAAAATATCGATTTTCACAATACTACAACTATAGGTATTGGATACCAGATCTCCAGTCTACTTATTTAAAATATTAGTTAACGATTGTTTTGATATTTGATATCGGAACTTGCGACTATTGGATAGTTACTTGTTCTTTATAAATAATTGTTATATATTTTAAATATAACTAGTAGTGTCATTGACGTAAAGATAAACATTAAGAAAAATTATTCGGTAAAAGTAAATAATTTAGAACGGTGCTTTATGAATTTAATCACTTAAGCATTGGATGCTTATTCCGTATGGTAAAGGATGGTTTGATACTAGATCACACCACACATCCTTATCCATTTAATGAATATTGTATTCAGGAAAGTCATTAAGATCTCGTTTAACCAATGATTGTCATTGGACCACCAAATTTAGTTAAACTGATACATTGGATGTATGTAGTTTAATAAATAATAATTGCTTAAAGTAGTTTTCTTTATTTCGTAACTTGGTTGATGAATTGTCATAACTTAGTTACGTGTTTCTGAAGGAACACATATTGAAAGTCTTGAAAGTATCAAGAACTTTCAATCTGTTCTGATGAAACGAAGATTGAACATTTTTACTTGTTCAAATATATTCAATCTGAAGTATTTTGAAAACTTGATCCTTAAAATTCATTACATGTCTTTGAACTGTTCAAAGATCTTTGATACGATCAAACATTTGAATTTAAAGCAATTAGTTCTAAGGTTATTCAGTGAATATGATTCATATTCAATATTATTCTTCCACGATTCCATCTTGATTGAATTGAGTAGTGGGAGCAGTCGAATCTTATATGATTTGATTCGCTTGATATTGAATGTTACCGAATTAGTTTCAATACTCTTGGGGATATGCTCCAGTAACACTAATTCATCTCTTTAATTAATGTTCCATTAATTTCTACAATTACATATATGATATGTATAGGTAGAAAATCTGAATCTTGAAAAGTTTAAGATTTGAATGTTTCTTTTATATAATAGTTATATAATGGAAATTACTTACACATTGGAGGTATAAGTAAAAGTTTATCGTTTATTCTGTTTAATAGAATATTATATTCTATTTGATAAGAATATCTTTCCTACGATTCTAAGTAATAAAATTGTTTTATTACTTGGTGTGTAACATCTGATGTTAACTATTGTAGAAAAGACTTGACTTATTGAAGTCAAATGTGAGAATGATAAATTAAAAATGGAACTACGTAATAATAAGATGAAACAACCCTTATACATCTTCTATATAAGTCTAATAGGATAACAGAATCATTCACGAGTATTTGATACTTAATGGTTCCGTTGTTTTCTTACTGGAGAAAAATTATCCTATAACTTATAATGGAAGCGATATTTGATATCGATTCTGGAAGTTCACCATTGAACCTTAGATCTAAGATTGTTCATAGCTTACTACGATCAAGTTTTGAACTTGATTAAGCTTTCATTATGAATTAGTTCATGATATGTGCTAATGTTTGCGCAGCGAAAGCATTGTGAGCTTATTAAAGGTTTGACCTTTACAGTATGACAGTGAGAAAAGTTATACTCAGCAATCTATTGTAGATTCTGAGAAAACTTATCTCTAGTCACACTAAATGAACAATTAAAGATATATTGGTTAATGTTGATAATAAACTGTATATTTTAGCTAAAGAATGCAAAGTGGCGTTTTTGGATGACTTATTCAGATAAGAGATCAGTTGTGATTTCCTTATTTGAAGAGTTCATTCTGAAATGGCCCTAGAGTTTGTGTTCTGCTGAGATCGCAGTTTAGTGTGCTAGCTTACAGAGCCTATTGTAGACTCAGATAAGTCTTCCAGAAATATGTGTTCTATATTTTTGATATCGTCAAATTGTATGATCTTGTCAAAGTATAGAGAATACATATGTGATTAGAAGGGTTAGTGGGAGCGTACATATTACTTTCTAGTGTTATATATCTTAACGACATTGTCATTATTATAGTAATAATGAGATGTTTGTGAGGTAAAAGATTTACCTAAGTCTTCTTTACTCCGTGAAAAAACAGTGGGAGTAGTCTCTGTTATATACGATATAAAGTTTTATATAAGATATAAAACCAAGAGACTTGTGAGATACTCCTATTAGTCGTACATTAGATATGATCTAATGAAGGACATAACAAGGTTATCTGTATGACAGTTAGTATAACTGTTCGACAGTTATTGTGTGTCTTATACATAGTATTCATCTTTCGTAAAGGATGATTCCTTTTTTCGAAAGAGATATTGATTAGAATGTCTAAACAATATTATGTATCATTTGATGATGACATAGTGAATACTTTATTATGTGCGATTATCGATGTCGATTTAATCGTAATTGTTACGAGTTATTTTGACATCTTATAGACCATATGATGGATCTTGAAACACGTTCTTTGTGATCTTTGAGATATTAAGAACGAGTTTCTAATTCATGGAGAATATAGTCTGCAACCATTAGGGTCATATTAGTTTTGAGACTAATTATGACGTTAGACAGTCTACGTCATAAAGAGTCACAAAAGATGCAGTGGGAGTGTCACGAAGGATTCTACTTTTATAGTGGAATTAAATGCAACTTATAAAGTATTAACTTATGAAGTTGCATAGTGACCTTATAAAATAGAAGTTTTGAATTGTTATTGTGCTTGCGGTTGTCTTCATAGTATTTTGGATTTGATCCTAAAATACTTGGACAACTCAGTAGCTGTAGCACAATACTGATGTAGCATCAGAGTCATATTAATGTATAATCTAGATTATACAAAATATGAATGATGCTGACTATGGGAAACGATGGAGTTTGTTTGACAAACTCAATATGTCATAGCGGACTTGTTTTTGTTGCCTACCTCTTAAGTACTGGGTGAGCTTTTGAGGACCATGTGCATACGATGCGCATTAAGACGAGTATATGATACCGTGGATTGGCACTAGAGCAAGTGGGAGAAATTGTTGGGGTTGGTGCTCAGAGCGCCAATCCGGACCGTATTTATGTCTGATTCATGAATACGAACATCCCCTTATTCCATAATATTACTTTTTATGGTTGCACCTCTTGTTCTTATATACGTATTCGATCTGATTACGATTAGATTGAAACTAAATGTGGTTTAGTGATATGTATATATTAGACAAAGGCCCGATAATATATAATGCAGTACACAGTTACAAAGTTAGTTTGTAATTGACATTGGGAAGTGTCACTGCTATATGAATATTATCAAACATAGTTCCTGGTCAAGATTTGCTAACACGGGTCGGTTGTCGTATATCGAGACTTGGTCCGATGGTTTATCCCAATGAACCATGAGTCTATGGAGACTCGTATAGACGTGTAGGTGTTTATAGTGGATAAACACTGAACGGCTCACCGAAGATTCTTAATGGATGGTACACCAACGTCAATAAGAATCTTCTCGGGTTGAGTAGCATAGTGGTCCTTCGACTTGAGACACCATTGTGGATGTATGAGACATCCTCCTCACTTAAATGGCAGTCACGTCACCGATCTATTTAGATCAGACCTCCGCCTGTTCGTTGGGTGTGGATCGATCCTCAGGATATCATGTGTGTGTCAAGATAGGATCCGTCAGTTCTGTGTACAGAGCATAGGTAGTCCATATATAATTAGCAGTCTGTTAAATCTGTGGCCACAGTATACTTCGGAAGTAAGTTCCGATTGTTATTTAGAGATTGCTAATGAATACTTCGACGGGATAATACCTATAGAGATTTGACGTTTACATCTATATCTCTGGGATTATCCGGATACCTGTGACGGAGGGATTATACGTATGCAATGACCTCGACCTGTATGATTCAGCTAGTTTATTTGTGATCGTCATAATCTACGGGTGGATAGATTATGGACACGAAATTGGATTTTGTGACGGATATACCTGAATCTAGAGAGTCTCAATAATGAAACATACTCGTAGAGCACTAGAGCAACATTTATGAATAATGATGATTATTTATAAATCGTTTAATCGTTAAACGAAAAATACATGGGAACGGGCCGAACCGTCATTTCCTAATTAATGTGTATTTGTATTTAATATATGATATTATTAAATACACATTAATAAATAGTCAAATAAAGGTATTTGACATATATCATTAATATATGTATTTGAGATATTTAAAGTAAATATAATACATATATTTGATATATTTGTATTTAATTAATTATTTAATTATTTAATTGTTAAATGATTAATATAATTAAAATATAAATATATCACCAAATGATAAAGTTAGGAAATGATTATAAGTTGCAATTGTTGACTTATACATTAAAGGAAAAGGTTGTCAAATTGATTTTGACTTCTTAAGATATTGTTCAAAATTGTTTGAAAATGAAAATATCTTTTTCTTTTATTTTTCGTTAAATTCGCCCAATACACTTAAATATAAGAGTTATATTATTCTTAGTTGCATTTGTTGACTTAATTAAATATCTAATAAAGTGTTATTAAGATATTTATGCAAGTTGACTAAATGTAAAGTTAAATGAAATTGAAATGAAATTGGTATATATGTATACACAATTTCGGCCAAGGGCATTTTTTGTCCTAAGTATAAATTGTTTTCATTTCACTTTCATTTGATAACCTAATTCACTTTGACATAAACTCCATTAAAGAAAAACCAAGGAAGCAAGTGAAGAAGAAAAGGAAAAACTAAAGAAAAGCTTGGATTTAGTAAGTTTTACCAACTTACTATTAGATAAGAAATTGTTCCTTATGATCTAGGCTATAACATATGATGTTCTTAAGTTATTCCTTTCTTTATTCTTTGTGTTTTTGATGGATAAAAGTTTGGTGAAAGTGTTGAGCATGTATAATGAGAAAGCTTGTGACTAGTGTAGTTATAAGTATTCTTTTATGGTTTTGGAAACCTTGTTGCTAATCTAGAGTTGTTGACCCACTCTTAGATGACCTAGATTTGATCTTGAGTTGTTTCATTGTGTTGAGACTTTGATTGGATGGAAGAAACATGATTGAAGTATTGGATTTAACCAATTTGGTCTAATTTGTCCAATTTGAAGAAATTGAAAAATTAGGGTTCTTGACCAATTCCAAATTTGGGGGTTTTCATATATGTTTTGTATTTGGATGTGTATATGATGCATATAAAGTTTCATGTTCATTGGATTACATCTTGATGTGTTTTGATGCATGAAATGACAAAGTGCACGAGTGGCACACCTTGGAGGTGCTCTCGGCCAAGGATTAGATTTTGGGGATTTTTGGTGCTTTTGGTGTTTTGATGTTTTGAACATGCTAAGTTCATCTTAGAAATGATTTAGAATCATTCAAAATTGATTAGATCAATTTCGGACTAAAATGGACAAAATACCAATGTAAGGGCATTTCGGTAAATTCACTTGAATATGATTCATTTGAATTTTATTTCATAATTTGATTATTGGATAATTAAATAAATATGTTTATTTAATTAATCCGAGAAAAAGTTTTGAAATCGGAAAATACGATCTTCCGCCGCTTCCGCTGCGTTACCGGATTTTGCCCCTAAAACCCCTACAACACTTTCATACTCAATCTCACACACTACACATTCATATAATTTGTAGTGAGCTTAGATTTCTTGGGTTAGCAACTCATACTTTAATCTTCTTATCTTTGTGAGTGCCCAAGTTGTATTTTAAACTTTCATTATCAAACACTTGTGGTTGGGAATACCCTTGTTGAGTGGTATACTCAAAATGACAATTTGTAAAAGTTTGTGAGTGAGCCTAGGAAAAAAACTCATTGTAAGGGTTTAAGAGTGAGCCATTGGAAAACTCTTGTGTAAAAGTTTAGAGTGAACCTAGGGGACAAAACTCTTGGTTACGAGTGAGCTACGAAAAACTCGGTATAAGTTGTATATTCAACGTAATGGAAATCTTCAAGTGTGGCTTGGGGGAGTGGTCGTAGGAAAATAGTTGGCCGAACCACTATAAATCACCAGTGTCAATTTCTCTATCCCTAAACTCTTTATTTATTGCAAGTTTTATTTTATATACACATATTATTTAGAAACATGCTTTTGGGTATTAATTGTTGAAATCATTAAGTTGAGGAAATTGATCACTAAGCATTAATTGGTAAAACTACTAGCTTAGTAGCGTAAAATCAATAAGAATTTTTATTTCCGCAATATTAAGTTATTATCCAATTCACCCACTCTTGGGTATAGTTGTGTTTGTTGTATGATTGTAGGTTATTTCAATTGGTATCCGAGCGATGTTTTCTCAACAAAAATTTAATCATCCGAGAATAGATCATGGCCTCTACAAGCTACTCAATGAATCTTATCGAGGAATTTTCAACCACTAGACCTCCCTTCTACACCAGAACCGGTTATAGCTATTGGAAGATGAAGATGTTGAACTACCTTCTAGCCGTTGATGTATAATCATTCAAAGTGATCACACAAGGTACAAGAATGCCAATGAAGAAAGATAACAATGGTGTGGAGTTTCCGAAACCAAATTTTGAATGGACTGATGAAGAATTCATGCATGCCTCCATAAATACTAAGACACTCAACCATTTTTTTGTGCAATTGATCGGAGTCAAATTAATAAACTTCTGAAATTCGGAAATCCATATGAATTGTGGAAGTATTTAGAAATGGTCAATGAGGGCACAAACCAAGTCAATGAGTCTAAGATCAACCGGTTTATGTGCGAGTTGGATAGCTTCAAAATGGAAGCTAGTGAAGATATCGAGCATATGATTTCTAGGTTCACAATGATTGTGAATCAACTTAGCGCTTTAGGGAAAGATATTGACTCTAGTGATTAAGTGAAGAAGATTCTTAAGTCACTCCCTAAAAATTATTGGATTTGCACATCCTCCATTAAGGAATCTAATAATATCAATAATTTGAAATTGGATGATTTAGTGGGAAAATTATTGGAATATGAGATAGAGCTCAAAATGGATTTAAGGAAAGAAGAAGAAAATAATAAAAGGAAAATAACCCTTAAGTCATTTGTGATAAAAGCGGATGATGCTAGCTCAAGTGATGAAAAATAAGGTAGTGATGATGAGTTGGCACATTTAACCAAAAAGTTCAAGAAATTCCTCAAATCTGAAAAGTATAAAGAAAAATCTCAGTTGGATGAGATTTGACTCATAAGCACAAGAAAGACAAGATTATTTGCTATGAGTGTGAAAAGCCGGGTCATGTGGTTGTCGATTTCCTAATGAGGAAATTCAAAGGATAATTCAAGAAGAAAGCGATGAAGGCAACTTGGAGTGGTAGTGACACTAGTTCATCTGAAGAGGAAAGTGATGAGGAAACAAGAAATCTCGCTTTCATGGCTATGAATGATGTACTAGAGGAAAGCGATGAGGAAAATATACATGATTCCCTTAAATATGATGAATTGCTTGACATATGTAATGAATTGCATGAATTATATGACTTGCTTATGAAAAAGCATAAATTGATAAAAAATGAGCATTCATCACTATTACATGATCATGCATCAATTATTGAGAAAAATAAAATGCATGCAAAAGAAATCGCATGCTTAAAATATGAAAAGCTAAAATTTGAAAAGAGCATATATAGCCCAAATACATATAATTGTAAATTTATTATGAACTAAAATATTATTTTGAATAAAAAGATTGTGGATTTGCATAACATTGTTGCAAAATTTACTTTGGGAAAGAAAAATTTTAATATGTTAATTAGATCCCAAAGATGTGTTTTTAAAAGAGAAGGATTATGATATAAGTCTTATATCAAACGAAATTTTTTGGAGAATTATTTTGTAAAGGCATCCAATTCTCATTCACATATCACTTTTGATGAAAAAATCACATGTCATGCATGCAATAACAAAGAACACAAAATATTTGAGTGCATGGACAAAAATATGAATGTGAATGCATGGGTTCCCCAAGGAACCAAGACTAATCCCCATTGACCCAAAAAAGTTTGGGTACCAAAAGATACTCGAGTGATTGTGTAGGCAAAACTTTGGGAGAAGCTATCAATGAGAAATACAAATTAATCCCAAAGACTTGACAAAAATGAGGAAATAGCTCAAAAAGAGAAGATTGTCAAATACAATCCTAAAAAATGAAGGAATTTTGATAATTGGTGGATTTGTCACTAGGTGACAATGGTATTAGGTAAAATCCATGTTTACAGAAACAATGGTACAATTTCCTCCAACTTATATATGTATGCTTATTTCAATTGATATGAATTGTACTTGAGTGTGAAACATACTTGTGATTAGGCAAATTTGAATTTCAAAAATATTCAATTGGTATCTATCTATATTTAACCATATTATTAATCTCAGTTGGTATCAATTGGTATCATATAGGACTTATTGATTTATATGATATATGTGATCCTTTTGAATTTTTACCTTTGAACATGCCTTGCCATTGATCTTTATCGGTTGAAAATGAAATGCATGCATATTGGCTTAATTTGAATGATTTTGATGATCCTATGCATGAATTTCATATTGTATGGCAAAATGGGAAAATTAAATGGAAAATGCTAAGTGTGCATGTTAATGAACTTTCATATGTTTTTATATACATATATTGTTTTGTATCTTATAGAACTAAACTTTTGCTTCTCCGTCCTTTTTGATAAAGTCAAAGGGGGAGAATTCATGAGAATGAGATTAAAACTTGTACTACCATCACCCTTGTATTACGGAGGATAAAATTTATACTAATGTGTTTTGTCTAAGTTTTATAGAGTTATATTGAAGACAATCACACATTGAGAGGGAATATAATCATCAACATATTTGGACTCTCAAAAGCTCACAAGTTTTAAAGGTTTCCATCGTCAAAAGGGGGAGATTGTTAGCGATATATTCTCAAGATGGATTTTGATGATGCAACACTAGAAATCTTCAACGCGCATTAGCGGACATTACAAAAAGATGTCGAAGCAATTGGTGATGACGAGCAATGAATGTAAGGACTCAAGCGACAAATGAAGAATATCTTTTTGTGGTCTTAGC
Source organism: Zanthoxylum bungeanum (assembly GCA_019454045.1). Taxonomy (NCBI): domain Eukaryota; kingdom Viridiplantae; phylum Streptophyta; class Magnoliopsida; order Sapindales; family Rutaceae; genus Zanthoxylum; species Zanthoxylum bungeanum. Next base: position 26,571 of record SKCR01036161.1, read on the forward strand.
TTAGGGTTCTCTTTCTAAAGTGAGTTGTTCATTTAAGTCTCTAAGCTCATAGGACATATGCACATTCATATAGATGCATTATGGTCATGTGAAAAATTGTTTGAACTTTCAAATTCTGATATTTTGGCACTGAGACCGACATACTGGTCCCCTACACTGGCATACCGGTGTCCATGCTCTATTTTGAGCAGTTTTACATGCTCTCTAGAATCAGACTACTCCATACCGGTCTTCTATACCGATCGACTAGAGTTTGTACAACACTGAAATCGAGACGGTCCATAACGGGCCCATACCGATGAGCACATCGGTATATCAAATTCCATACCAATCAATAATTTGGTATTGCACTTGAATCTTCAATGGTAATATAGTCGTTATGCTTTGGCAGACTGGTATATTGACCTCTGAGTCCGGCATACCAGTTTCAGACAGAGAACATGGGCTGTTTACACATTCTCTATAAATTGAGCCCCATATCCATTTTTGCCAAGTTCTTGAACCTTTATACAATTTCTTCTAAGGCAAAAACAAAGAGTTAAATAAAACCTTCATTATCATAAACTCTCATACTCAAACTCACAAACTACACCTTCATATCATTGTATTAAGTTTAGATTTCTTGAGTTAACAACTCACACTTTATTCTTGTTATCTTTGTGAGTGCCCAAGTTTTACTTTAAATTTCCATTAATAAATACTTGTGGTTGGGAAGACCCTTGTTAAGTGGGTATACTCAAAAGGGCAATTTGTAAAAGGTTGTGAGTGAGTTTAAGAACAAAACTCATTGTAAGGGTTTAAAAGTGAGCCATTGGAAAACTCTTGTATCAAGATTTGGATTGAACCTAGGGGACAAAACTATTGGTTACGAGTGAGCCACAAAAAACTCGGTGTAAGTTATGGATTCAATATAGTGGAAATCTTCAAGTGTGGCTTGAGGGAGTGGAAGTGGGTAAAGAGTTGGTCATACCATTATAAATCACTGGTGTCAATTTCTCTATCCCTAAACTCTTTATTTATTGCAAGTTTTATTTTATATACGTATATTGGTTAGAAACTTGCTTTTGGGTATTAATTGTGAAATCATTAATTTGAGGAAATTGATGACTAAGCATTAATTGGTAAAGCTACTAACTCGGTAGCGTAAAATCGGTAAGAAATTTTATTTTCGCAATATTATGCCATTACCCAATTCACCCTCTCTTCGGTATAATTTTGTTTGTTGTATGCTTGTAATTCATTTCAACTGTTGGGAACGTGCATCGCATCCTTCAACTGTCATATCTTATTTGTGCAATTGCATTTTGGTGTTTTTGCTGGTTGGGGCAATTTGGCCATTTGATCAAATGAGCGATTTGGTTGCTCTAAGTAAACTTTACTCAGCCGATTGGGCAATACGGTTAATAGGTCTATTGGTAGATTTGACTGTTAGTCCGATTGGGCGATTATTATAATTTTTAGTTGTCAACAATTACCCCCAAATACGGCTTAACTGATTTAGTCAATGAAATTGATTTGTAATTTCTTGGTTGTTATTTCTTATCCTTCATTAAATGCAGCACTTGTGGTGACAAAAGAATATTTATTTATTAAATATAGCTTCATTTAATACAACCTTGAGATGACCCCTCATTAAATGCAAGATGTTTTCATTGCCTATCGTTTCCTTATTAAATGCGCATGCTTTTCCTCACATCACTCCAATTGCCATCTGTCTAGGGCAATGAAACACTTGCCATCACTATTGGTTATAAAAATCCCATTTCGCTCCCCACTCCACTTTTACTTGCAATTTTCTCACTTCAGCACAAAAATCCCAAACCTTTTCTCTCAATCCTCTTCATCATCTTCTTTCGAATGCCCCGGGACCTCTACCTTTCTAGATTGCAAGAAATCCTTTGAAGATCTTTCAATTGACGCTACTTGTTTGATTTCTCTGGACTCAACAACAGACACCATTGCTCTTGGCCCTGCCTCCATCGATGGAGAAGCCATCGCCATTGCTCTCTCGGGCCCGACTCTTCCCTCTTATGGTGACCTTCCTCTTTCTAAACCCTTGCATATGTCATCTCTGTGTTTGGCCAATGTTGTTCATACTTGGCCTAAGCCAGATCCTATCTTCAGAGACTGGTTTCAGCGCATGGAGGCTGATGGTGAAACTAGAAGCCTTTGACCATTTTCTATTCCTCGTGTCTATTCTCTTTTGGTCCTATGAGTATAATATCTTTGTCTTACACTTTATCCCATGACCATTATTCTACGTCATATAAGCGTTTTAACAGGTCTGTCCCCTCTAGGCGCTGTCATTTCTGCCAATACTAAATTCCAATCCACCCCTCTTTCATTTGAAAGCCCCCACTCCAACTCCTATTCCGTTATGTCTAGGCCCTTCATGGATCTTAACAGTCCAGTTTCAGTCTAGGAACTAACAGTGTTTGTCCATTGCTGGCTTTGCAAATTCATCATTTACTTGTCGAGCCAAAAACCTGACATTAGCTATCTTCTTTTGTTTTCTAACATAACCAATTGTCATTCCTTCTATCTCACTTCCTTTATCATGGCCGCTCTCCTAAAAAAACTTCATTCTAACTCCTCCCCTATTGCTTCTGGCCCACTCTGGTTAGCCCAATTGTGGCTCAGTGCGTATTTGTTTATTTTTAGCTCGATTGAGTCAAATTATCCCAACTCATGTGCTAGCCTCCTGTTCGCCCAAAAATTCCTTCGTGAACTTCATGTATGATCATCCGAGCTTCTATCGGTCCAACACATTTTAACAATACACCATCTTGGATTTTTTGTATAAGACATCATCTAATAACATGAAATTCAAGGCACACATCCTTAGCCTTCGATCAGCTTGGCCGGTAGGGCCTATCAAGAACTCATCGATCTCTTTTCTTCAATCACTTACATCTTCACTCTCTATACTTGAGACGTTCATCTCATATTTACTTTTTTGCAATGCATGCTTAATTAGCCCATTTTCACATATTACTTCTTTCATGACATTTTGAAGCTCCTTGTACCTTGAAGCCATCTCAGCTATTGAATTCTCTATTTCATTCTTCATCATAGGGATATGTTGAATTTCTACCTGATCGAACTTTTCCAACAACTCTTGAGTAATCTCTAATAAAGCCATGACTGATGGCTTTGGTATTTGAAAGAACCCATTACTTGATGGACCACTAACTGTGATTCGCTCTTTATGGACACAATTCTTACACCCATGTTGTTAAATAATTCTAATCACATGATCATAACCTCGTATTCGGTGTGATTGTTAGTACGGTTATCCTTCGATGCGAAAAAGAATTGGTATTTTCATCCAAAAGGGTTAATAAGGAGGATTCATATCCCTACTCCACGGTAAATTTTAGACCTATCAAAGTATAAAGACCAAGGCTTTAGATCAGATCCATGTATCTTTAACTCAATTTCTTTAGCCATGTTCACAACAGTGTACACCTACTCCAACATCTCATCCTCATCCTCACTATCTATAGAGTACACCTCTCCGCTATTCTTATCAATCACTAAGGTACATCTATTGGGATATTGTGAAGCATAGTGTCCCATGTACAAACATTTGAAGCATCTGGCATCCTTAGTTCTAGTAGTTGTACCCTCAGGTTTTGGTCTAGCTTTGCTCGGTTTTGTAGCCTCCTTACCATTAGCACTAGGTTTGACCCTAAGCTTATTAAAGCCTCCATTAAACTTGCCTATAGGATTATTAAATCCTCAATCTCACTTCTCATTCGGAACCCATTTTCCCTTCCATGCAGAGTAGCCTGAGTACCAATCTGGATGTGGACTTCTTCTTGAGTTGCCTCTCTTTCTTGATAGCCATATGAAAACATATCCTCCAAATCAACATAATAATACAAATCCATCATATTGGCAATCTCTCTATTCAAGCCCCCTAGAAACCATGCCACAATAGCCTCTATATCCTCAACTTCATTTGCCCTAATCATCGAAACTTCCATCTTTGTGTAATAGTCTTCAACAATCTTGGTCCCCTGATACAGATGTTGTAGTTTCTGATACAACTCCATGTAATAATAGGTAGGTATGAACCTCTTCCTCATGAGACCCCTAAGTTCTGCCCATGTCAGAACCGGGCTCTCATAGTTTTTCCTTCGAGTAGAAACAATCTAATCCCACCAAATTATAGCATAATCAGTAAACTCAATTGTTTCTAGATTGATGTTCTTCTCGTTTGAGTAATAATTACAGTTGAAAATCAGCTTGATTTTCTTTTCCCATTCTAAGTAAGCCTCGAGATTATTCTTGCCCCAAATGGTTGGTATCTTGATCTTGATACTACTTAGATCACCATCTACATCTCCTCGTCTACCATAACCCATCTGATCATAATCTCCTCATCTGCCATCATATGCACCTCTACCATCAAACCTTTTATCCCTCATATCAAACCTCCTATCATGCCTTGACTAAAATCTCTCCTCCATATCATCAAGATCCTTAAAATCATCAAATTCATTTTCAACCTGTTCTTCATCTGGTGGTACACATCGAGGTGGCACACATCGTGGTGGCACATTTTGAGGTGGTACATTCTAAGGTGGTGGTATATGTCGAGGTGGTGGTGCTATGAGAACACTACCTGTTTGAATACTCTCTATACTTTTGGACAACTTCTCTAAAGCAGTATTCACATTCTTCATCATATCTATAAACTTTCTATTCAAAGCCTCAAGATTTTCAACAACGGCTAGACTTGGACCTGCATCTCAATATTGAACAAATATATTAGAAATAACAAAAAAGTAAAATAAATATGTAAATCCTCACAATCTCACGTGTTTACACTCGAATAATATCACTCCACTCGTGTTTGCACTTTATTAGCTTTTACCCGATATTGTGCTCACACTCACTGTCTTTTACCACTCTTGAAAACTTTCACAATTCAAATAAAAACCAAACTCAATCCTAGAATACACAACCAATTGTAGTCCTCAAGACAGCATGAAACACAAGGATCCAATAATGTATATATGACATGTCGAATAATGCAAATAAGAATAGTAATCACGAAGACTCAATCAAAGAGACATAAGCTATAGTGCACGAAAAAAGAAAAAGATGAGTTAGCTAAATGCGCAAACAAGCAAGCAACCACTCAATGTGACACTTAGCCAATCTTGTGATCACTCGATATTATTTTTATCTCACTCACTTTTTTTTTCTTTTTTTTTTCACTCTTTTTGCTTTCACTCTTTTCTTTTGTCTCTCACACTCACAAGTGTATGCAAAACAAATGAAATGCAATGCAATTCATAAATAACCAATTCGGAAAAGTGCATTAACCTTCGTTTCCACTTGCAAATGTGTATAAAACAAACTAGTTACAATGCAACTAAGTGTAACCAATTTAGCCAAAGCAAGTTACAAGCCAACCAAAGATTTTCTTCAAGTAGTTTAGTGATGTAGTAACTTGCCTCTTCAAGCACCTTAAATTTGATGATTACAACTCAAATTTCCATGTCAAGCTAATGATTACAATTGCGTTTTCAAAGTAAACAATGATGGAATTCTTGTCTCTTCATTTATAATAAGCTTTTTTTTCAAGAGGTGGCATGTGAATCTTACTTAGATACACAATGCTTCATGCAATTTTATTGCACTCAATCTTGATTCACTTGATTCATCTACAATACAACACAAACCAATTACAGTAACATTGATACAACTCACGCCAATATATAAAATTCATGCATTTCAATTTGTTTCATCATTCATTCATTCACATTCATCACCAATGCACTCAAACACTCTTTATTTTCACTCAAACTCATAAGGTTGAACTAACATCACAAGAATGCAAACAAGCAAGCTTACGCCAAAGCTAGAGTAATGGATGTACAATCTGATTTTTACAAAGTAGATATGAACAATACCTAATGAAACAAGACTAATTAGAATGTATTCAACAAGAACAACACAAGATATTTCAAGATCCTCCTTAGGCCGAATCTGACCTAGGTTTTTTTTTTTACACAACTAACTTGCTAAAAATATTAATCAACACCTAACAACATGTAATTAATAAATAAACACTTGATTTAAACTAAGAACACAAAAACCCCAATTTTGACCTTAAGGCCGAAACTAGAACATGAAGAAATACTCATGATCAATCAAAACCACTCAAAGGAAGAATGTTATCCATGTTATTTTGATCACAAATCAACAAGAAACAACAAGATCGAACAATGATCGAATCAAGGTGGAAGTTTTACCTTGATTTCAAAACAAGAACAATAAATAAACTATGATTAAAATAAAATCAAACAAAAAATAAAGATAGGAAAACCAGACCTTGGAACCCTGAGCTTATGATACTAAATGATAATAAACTCACTTGGGTGTTAACCAAGCAAGCCCCGAGTATTCTATTTAAACCCCAAAAACCTTGAATCTTTTATTTTGTAGGAACAAAACCTTCCAAATTTAGCCATAAACCACCAAGGAACCGCACCCTTAATAACCCAAAAATGATGATTTATAGTGTTTTGCTAGCATTTGGAGACGCCACTAAGCTTTCCACTCTTAGAAAAGTTGATTTGAACTTGAAAAATGGAATCTCTCCCTTATAAGGGTTTAACCATAGCCATAGCTTAAGAAAGTTGAAGTTGTAACATCTCTCTCCTGGAGATGCTACCGACAGGGAATAAGTCGTCATATCCCCATGAACCTCTGACTATCTGGCTATGATCAACTCTACTAATCTTATTTCAGATATAACTTATGTATGGGACCATAGCCCAACTTAACATCATAAAATACATGTCAAACTCATAACAGAATACTCAAAATTACATTATGTGCAACTCTGTTTATAGACACTTAACTTATCACGACGACTTATACAATAATAACATATGTATGCAACTATAATTTCACTCTATTTTGACTGTAACTCTTTACTCGATCTTGTGGACCATACACCCTAGTGACTGCTGATGAGTGGTATTTATATCACTATTTCCCACTCATTTAACCTAATATTTTGTATAGTTTCTTGAGTTTTGTGAACGTTTTGATATGTTTTGTGTTATTTTGTAGATAAATAAAGTTTGGAAAGCATTGGAGGCAATTTGGGGCAAAAACGGACAAAAATGCGTCAACAGGGATATTTTGGTCTTAAGCGCGTCGCGACGCCAAGCTTTCAGCGTCACGACGTCTAAAATGCGCCGAACAGTGCTAACGTGTGCCGGGTCCACAAATCAGAATCTGAGAAAAGTTTGACTTTGCTAAAATGCGCCGTGCCACGTGTCACCATCACAGCCGATCTGCTAACATGCGTCGTGCCACGTGTCAGCATCTTACGGTGCCGACAGTCATCGTCGCCATGTCACCGCTATGTCATCAGCCACGTCAGCAAGTCAACAAGTCAAAATTTCCACGTGTCGTGCCATATCATCATCAGCCAATCAGGAAGTGACACGTGTCGCAATTGTATGGTGCCGACAGTCTCTTTCCCACGTCGTCGCCACGTCACCGCCACGTCATCGCCACGTCAGCATCAATAATTGAGTATCCAATCCTTATCTGACACGTGGCGGATAAGAATCTCAGCGACCAATCAGAAGCCGCCACGTGTCACAATAATTGAAGCCCAACCACTCTGCCACGTGTCACCTTATCAGCATATCCAGAATCTTCAAACCGGCGAACCAGAGCGTGCCACGTCGACAAATCTGGCGTAGCGACGCTGAGGACCTGGCATCGCGACGCTGGATCCTACCGAGGCCTATAAATTGAGCTCGAGATTTCAGAATTCAGTGCACCACTTTCTCTCTTATAATCTTTCTAAAGAGAGAGTTTCTCTCTCTACTTTCTTTTAATTTTTAGTTTTTAGTTTTTAGTTTTGTAATTAATTTTAATTACGTTTTGTAAATATAGTAATTTAATTTTTACTTTTTACTTTTTACAGTTTTTATTATTTACCATGAGGAGGTAACTCCCCCAGCTAGGGTGAAAGGTAATTCTTTTACTGTTACTATTTAGATTAATCTCCCTTAAAAATAATATATTCATTATTTAATATATTAACTTAAAAAGGATACCGCCAGATTGGTCGGTTGGTAATTCATTTTAATCTGGTTTAAACCTGACCAATAAAGGATACCGCCAGATTGGTCGGTTGGTAATTTAATTTTGGTTCCGCCTTTATGGCTGGTTGGACTTAATTTGACTTAATCAGGTTACCGCCTATATGGCTGGTTGGAAAAAGAATCACAAGTTTATATATTATTTTATGGGAGATATCTAAATTAGTAGTAGTAAAAGTAATTCCTTTTACCTTAGCATTTTATTTTATTGTAATTTACTTTTCAGTATTTACTTTACCGCATTTTTACTTTATGTCTTTTATTTTCAAGTTTTTACTAGCTCTAGTTATGTGTTGTAACTAAATTAGTTATCTGGGGTTTTGATGAAATCCAATATCACCATTTTATAAGGGTTAGATTATAGATTGGGTAATATAAAGATTTATTTATTGAGTCTTAAACTTAATGCTTTTTCATTAACTGGCCATTAATAAAATTGATCTGGTAAATCTAAAATGAACTAGACATAGGGATTAACTGGCGTCGCGACGCTGGATCCTACCGAGGCCTATAAATTGAGCTCGAGATTTCAGAATTCAGTGCACCACTCTCTCTCTTATAATCTTTCTAAAGAGAGAGTTTCTCTCTCTACTTTCTTTTAATTTTTAGTTTTTAGTTTTTAGTTTTGTAATTAATTTTAATTACGTTTTGTAAATATAGTAATTTAATTTTTATTTTTTTACTTTTTACAGTTTTTATTATTTACCATGAGGATGTAACTCCCCCAGCTAGGGTGAAAGGTAATTCTTTTACTGTTACTATTTAGATTAATCTCCCTTAAAAATAATATATTCACTATTTAAAATATTGACTTAAAAAGGATACCGCCAGATTGGTCGGTTGGTAATTCATTTTAATCTGATTTAAACCTGACTAATAAAGGATACCACCAGATTGGTCGGTTGGTAATATTATCACGAGTTTATATATTATTTTATGGGAGATATCTAAATTATTAGAAGTAAAAGTAATTCCTTTTACCTTAGCATTTTATTTTATTGTAATTTACTTTTCAGTATTTACTTTACCGCATTTTTACTTTATGTCTTTTATTTTCAAGTTTTTACTAGCCCTAGTTATGTGTTGTAACTAAATTAGTTATCTGGGGTTGTGATGAAATCCAATATCACCATTTTATAAGGGTTAGATTATAGATTGGGTAATATAAAGATTTATTTATTGAGTCTTAAACTTAATGCTTTTTCATTAACTGGCCATTAATAAAATTGATCTGGTAAATCTAAAATGAACTAGACATAGGGATTTTAGGTTTCAGCCTTAGACTCAATAGCCCACGATCTTCCTTGAGGATAGATAACCCTTTAATAGATTTCCTTACAGGATAGGAATATACCTGTCGGGCGGGGGTAGCCATAATTGGAACTTAAACTTAATGAATCCAGATAATTTGGTTGACATAGACATATGATTCAATTGGGTTAAACTGGGTATTTGTGTCTGATCATCGACAGAGGCTTACACATAATTTAGTATTCCAGGTTAATAAATCAATATATTACCCAACTTTAAGATAACCACTTCATCTTTAAAATGATATTGGAAGAAATCACAACCCTAGATAGTTTTTAATATTGAATTTTCTTAAAACCTATTTTCGACAATTTTATTTACTTGCTTTTAAATTTAGAATCTTCACCATTTCGAATCAATCAATCAACTTGTTAGATATTAGTAATCATTTGACTTCATAAAATTAATAGTTTAGATATTAAGTCCTCGTGGGATCGATATTTTTATACTACTTGAACGATACGTGCGTTTGCGTTATACGTATGTGTTTACGCCGGTCAAGTTTTTGGTGACTGCCATCAGTATCCATCCTCCCGAGCTCATCCTCCAAGTATACCTGCAAAATAAGAAACTGGGAGTGGGGGATGGATAGATTGTTTGAAGATCTAGTGAGTGGTCAATTAAAACAAAAACTGATTATTTCTGAAAACTCATGGTTCCATAAAAAAAACTGAAAACCTCCGAGAAATATTCTTTCCTAAAATCTCTTTCTTGTCTGAAAAGTCAACTCATCTGAAAAGCTTTTCTGAAAACTCTGTTATAAAACTCATCTCTTATGAGAAATCTTTTTATGGAAATCCATTTCTGAAAATCTGTTTCTGAAAAATCTATTTGTGAAAACTTTGTATCTGAGAAAATTGTCTCTGTGTATCTGGCGCATAGGGGGGTTTCATATCGCCATCCCCCCATATGCAAAATCTGGCATTTATGGGAGTCACCCCATACAAAAATATCTGGTTGTCTTGGGGAGTTACATCTCGCCATTCCCCAAGCCACAAATCTGGAGTCGGGGTGCGTAACTATGCTACCCTTCAGACTCAAAATCTGGGATCTAGGGGCATCAATCATCCCTAGTCCTGAACTGCATGTGCAAACGATATCTGCATCCGTCAATTCCATGTCTGAATCAAGTTACATACTGAGGTGGGTTTTTCCCCCATGCCTCGAAATCAAAAAACTCAAGCTTTTTGAAAACAATCTCTCTAGAATATCATTAATCGTAAAAAAATTGAAATCTACTCTGGCTAACACCCTATGTGCTTTTAAATTTAAGTCTTACATAAAATATTTAAATAAAATCAGATTGAGAAATGGATCCACTCACAGATTAGCAACTATTGTTAATGATCCTGAACGCGACTGAAGAAGTTCCAGCGGAAAACTGGCCCGTCCTGTAATCAAGTATGGTCAGTATATAATAAATAGAAGCTATTTATGTTCATGGATGTGGTGAATGTTCATGCGTGCTATATACGGAACCCTTAGGGCGGCTCCTAACGTCTTAGGATAAAATTAGAAATGGTTAAAATTTGTTACTGAAAAGAGTCCCACGTCGCGATGCTAGGAATAGCACGTCGCAACGCTCATATCAACAGGCCGAGGCAGAAAACTTTTATAGATTCGAGTCGCGACATAAGGGGTTGGGAGTCTCGATGTTGCTCTTGCATCGCGACTCGCTACTACAGCATCGCGACACCCTCACGTCCAAAACTGAAACAGAGAGCTTATCAAAGCACTACGTCGCGACGCTGGCCTGATTCCAGGCCTACACTCATTTCTCCATATCCAATTCCCCAAGTGTAATTCCAACACCATCATCACTTATTATCTAAAACCATAAAAATCAATCCCTCCACACTTACATCATGATTTGGCCAAGGGCCAATATTTCCACTTGAACTATCCAACTTAACCAAACTAGAATCATTCTTAAACAACAAACTAACACTTGAACTAACATCATCCAATCATCAATGGAAATAAAACAACCACCCCATTAACTAGGCAAAAATCGACCTTTATGCCCTTTTTATACCTTAATTTTAGTTTAACCAAACTTAATCATAATTTACTCTCATCAACCTCATAAACATGTATTGATGCTTGGATTTTGCTCAAACTTCTCAAATCACAAAGCCTCAATTCTTAGGGTTCCTAAGTGTGAACATGTAAGTGAAAAATGCATATTTATTAGCTTGAATTAGGAAAAGAAAGAAGAAAAAAATGGATTTACTTGATCAAGAATAGCTTGGGAATTCACCATCATTCCTCCAAGATTTCATGAAGTTGAAGAACATTTGGGTATTTTTGGTGCTCTATGGTTCACATTTTTGGCCTTCAAATGGATGAGAAAATAGTAACCTATTTATAGGTTAGAGATGGCTAATTTTGTTATGAAATGGGTGGCCAAGATTGTGCCATATCACCATTTCTAGACTTCACTCGATATTTACTATAGCAGCCGCGAGAATCATGATTTTTTTACCTATTTTTGATTCGAATTTGGAAAAATGTCCAACGTGAAAGTTGTAGGTCTTGATCTTAGATTTTTTAAGTTATAAAGTTCATAAAAATCAGAGATTGTATGAAAAAATTATGCCTTAAGTACTAAAGGTAGTTCAAATTAGAACGTAAGCTAATTCCGCATCGGAACTGCAAGAAACTTGCCGAATGTCCAAAAAGTCCTTCCATAAACACATACATGTTTAAACATGATTTTCATCATGTATCTAGCCTCCGATAACGTAATGGTCTTCGGTCCCTGGTAACATACCAGTCGTCGAGATTACCAGGTGTTATGAATTCCCCCCTTAAATAGGATTCGTCCTCGAATCCCTTCTAATGTTGAACTTGTGTGTCCTTCTTGGTTTGAACATATCTCGTCTCTATTATAATTATCTTTCTTTATTTTGTTTCTGCTATTCTGCTCGAGAACTCAATACTATGATTCCTGAGAATCTCTTATCCTGGTATTCTCTATTTGATTCTTATGGTTTAAAGTTTAACCCTTTGAAAGTCTCTTTAGAACCTTTCTTTCTTGTGTAGAAACGAGAGCCATACATTATATATTGTCTACCTAGAAGTATAAATCATTCACGAAACTTATTAAACATAAATTTATCTCTCTCTCATTCTACACTTTCATGACATTCGAAAAATGTACTAGGAGTATTTCATCTCTTATGGTCTGAACTAAAGTCATTTTTGCTCTTTCTGTCTGATACCATATGATTGTATTTCACCTCTTCCCACTCTTTTATTTAATGAGTTATTACTTTTTAGGAGTTCTCGGACAGTCACTCATCTTGTTTTTATTTCTTTTGCCCTATCACGCTTAACTTGAAAGGTCTTGATCAAAATTGATGACCAAGTGCTAATACAGTCATATCCAGTACTACTCCAATTGAATCCTTGATATCCAATCTAATCATTAAGAAGTATATTCATACCCAAATCATACTGATGTCATGGGTCCTTACTGGACATGCATCTGAATTCTTTGTAGATAGTGCTACCATATCTCTAAGGATATTTGTGTCCTTTGCAACTAGGTTCCCTTCTTGTTTTGTTTTAACTTCTGGGTTAATTGTATACAAGGTAGTCCTTGATGCTATTGCAATTGATTATACTTGGTACTCCCTCGGTTTCACATGCTCGATTTGATCTTAGCATTCTTCCTCTTAATTTCTCTATCTGACTTTCTTTCTCTCTTTTCTAAGCCTTAATTGCTTAACAGTTCGTTCTTCAAGTTCTTCTATCTCTGCCTATCTGTGGGGCTTAGGACCTCATAGCTTATGATCAATTCTTCACATACTCCAAGTTTATCATCACGGTTTCCCAATACCTCATAACTCTAAATTATTAACTCTTGACATAATTCTAACGGTCTTTCTTAATTGGCTAAAGCCTTTGGAATATGATACTTATATTAAGCCTAACTATACGTACACTGGTGTTTAGAAGATATCCCTTACTATTATCATTGATGCTAGCGATTGGGTTCTGGTTAATGTTCATACTCTTATCGTACCTTGAATTCATTGCTAACATGAATCCAGTTATCTACATTTTGGCACTGCCCTGATCTCCCTGCCTAGTTATCCAATTTTCTATCATTCCTATTGCATTCTTTTAGCAAGTGATGTCCTGGTATCAATAATATCCATATATTTGGTTTCCTTTGGTTATCCTATTGTTGTTACCTCAATAAAATCGTTTCAAATCATCTAAACATTGTTTATAGCTGTGGGTTGCGAAGTGAACAAATGGTTATACTTGTTATCTTTCTTCCATTTTCTATTAAATGTAAATTCAGTTTTATTTCATCACTAATATAGGCATCCCTAGTCATTTTGTAGTTATTTTGTACTTAACCATCGAAAGCCTATCTTAGCACTTATATACATTTGTCATTGTTTATCCAATATTTTTTTCTATTACTATTTTATCTCGATAGTTCCAGCTCTAAATATTTTACTTGTTGTCCTTTTTTGTCTTCTTTCCTGTTCTATTCCATACTTGGAAGTTCTGTGGTCTATGCTTTTATCTCCTTATTCGAAAGATATCATCTTTTACATATCCCTAATCATATCTAACACTGGTTCTTTTGTATTCTCATCGTTGCTTGACTAATACTTTATCTCTTCATTGCTCCATCTAGATAATTTCTTCCCTAAATCTTTTACTAAGAGCTATCTTCTTCTTTTATTCTTCTCTTGTACTAAGTGTGAAGGTTTTATGTTTCGGTCTTCTTCCATTCACTTGCTTCTGGGAGTATCTTGAGGAGATCACCAAGGTCCATCTTTGCTGCTATTGTATAATGAGGGTTGAAAGTGTGGGCTTGATCCTGAAGTCTTTTCGGTTTTTTTTTTGATCTCACTAGTTACCCGTGCTGTATTTATACGTGTTGTTCAGCTATAAGCCTATGACTTCCGTGTTTACTGGTGTTGGCTCCCACACTTAGGTACTTTTGCTAGGTACTATATGAATTATCTCCTTCAACTTTACTCCTGATTATTTCTTTTTTATCGTTCTTACTTTCTTTTACTGAAAACCTTTTTAAGGTTCACTCTCTCTCAGAGTCCTACTATACTCTCTTTGTTATTCCTTTTTATGAAGTTTACTATGATACTTAGATTTCTTCCTTATCTCAATTCCTTGAACTCCTTAAATCTTTACTTCCCTGGGACTCCATCAACTTTGATCGCTTGGGCATCTCCTCCTATTTTTTTGGTTCAGGTACATTCTCCTACTAGTTCTTCCATCCCGGTATAATGAGGTTCTTTATAAATCATACAGTATATTCCTAAGAATCACACTCTCTGGTTCCTTCTCTCTTTTGAGCCTTTACTGCTTTAAGGGCTTCCAGTTCTACGAAGACTTCTAGATTTGACTTGACTTACTGTGACTTCAAGCTATTTTATCTCATACAGAATATGGACATCTCATGATTCTTATCTATGTTCCGTTGAACTTATTAGTTCGGTTATCTAATCGTCTCGTGATCCGTTCATTCTATCAAATATTATTCTTTACTGGTTCTTCTCCTTACTGAGCTCTATGTTGAGGGGTGAGTACATGTATTCCACAAAAATATGTACATTTATGTTATTTACTTAAGCTCGGAGATGGTCTGGTTAGGTGCCTATATACTTACTAGAATCGGGGATACTGGAAGGAAAAGTTGTCATTCATTCTGCCGGGACCTAGGTCGATTACTCCACGTTTTGGGGTGCCATAACTTTTATCACATATTCTGAGGTCTCTATTTACATTACTGTCCTTAAACTATATTATCTATGCTACTCTCTGAACTGAACTTCCTTATTACTTCCCCGCATCCTTCTATACTATGTCTATAATTCTATATCATATCTCTTTGTTCTAAGTTGTGTTGCTGAGGACTATTGATGATCCATTCTTATGGGCTTCCCTCTAAATCTCCGCTCTATACTCTTGTTATATGTTACAACTATGTTATTTAGTCTTACTGTTTGTATTGGTATTCTTATTAACTCCCAAATATCCCCAATCTCATGCGTCGGTCTTTTTAAACTTACAGGATTTCCGCTGGCATTGGTTTAATCTATAGGTTCTTACTAGTACAACAACTTGCTGATCTTGGTCTATGTCGAGTTCTCCCTTATTTAGTTTTAGAAGCCTGCTTGGTCCTTTTCTAGTTAATCTATCTTTCAATGTTATCTGTTTCTGTCTTAGGATATCACATTATGGGTACTAAGATTTTTATGATTATCTTTATCTATGCTGATAAAGGATGGAACAAGAATCTACATCTCGACGTATATTGCTGTCCTTATTCTGCTATTTTGTGTCCTGTTAGAGTCTATTAATCATGTAAGATAGGTATGAGATAGACTCCGTCAGGACAATTTCCTTAACTGGTATTACTGAGCGGTTGGAATCTGGGTTTGGGTGTCTAAAATCTCTAGGTTTTTTTGGTATCTCATGTCTATTGGGACTTCTACAATCAAATTAGATTTCTTTCTTCTCTTACATTTCTAACTATCCTTTGTTAATCAAGAGATATTGTTATTTCTTACGAGGTACTCAAAGGCTACTGAATTTTTCTGAAGGAAATTTCTGAGAAGAAATGAATCTTGCTTGAAGGGAAAGAACTTTACCTAAGTCTACTCGATATTTTACTCTTGTTCAGGCTTATTCTATTCTCCTTACTACTACATGTTTTGGCACTTTCTTATCTATCTAATTTTGTATCTCTATTTCTTATTGTCTCTGGTTTCTTAAGCATCCATACTTCATTTCTTACTTTCTTATAGCTTTCTCTTTCTCTTATATTCTATTGGGTGGGTATTGTTAGAACTTTACTATATGTCCTCATAGCTTATCTTGATCTTTTGATAATATACCAAAATAACTACAAAAGAATTTTTAACTTGGACAAAGATTATGGTCACTTTCATAAGAAATAATATTCGAATAGCTCAGGAATTCTTACTAACCTGTCTATAATTCTTTGAGGACGTACTCGAGGATCAGATATTAGAGAGGTAGTGCCTCGCATACGAGCATCCCGAACATACCATGTATACAAGACCCCAACACTCTACCCACTGTAGTCACTAACTCTCTAGACCATGTTCTGATACCATCTTTGTAACATCCCTCTCATTGAGATGCTACCGGCAGGGAATAGGTTGTCCTATCCCCCTGAGCCTCTGACTCTATGGCTATGATAAACTCTATCAATCTTATTTCAGATATAACATATGTATGAGACCATATCCCAACTTAACATCATAAAATACTTGTCAAACTCATAAAAGAATACTCAGCAATACATTTCCGCGCAACTCTATTTATAGACACTTAACTTATCACGACGACGTATAAAACAATAACATATGTATACAACTATACTTTGACTCTATTTAGACTGTAACTCTTTACTTGATCTGGTGGACCATACACCCTAGTGAATGCCATCAGTATCCATCCTCTCGAGCTCGTCCTCCGGGTATACATGCAAAACAAGAAACTGTGAGTGGGGGAAGGTTAGATCGTTTGAACGATCTAGTGAGTGGACAATTAAAATGAAAACTGATTCTTTATGAAAACTCATGGTTCCAAAAAAAATTGAAAACCTCACAAAAAATATTTTTTCCTGAAATCTCTTTAGTTTCTAAAAACTCAACTCCTCTGAAAGCTTTTCTGAAAACTCTTTTATAAAACTCACATATTCTGAGAAATATTTTTATGGAAATCCATTTCTGAAAATCTGTTTCTGAAAAATCTATATCTGAAAACTCTGTATTCAAGAAATTTGTCTCTATGTATCTGGCGCATGGGGGCGTTACGTATCACCATCCCCCCATATTTAAAATATGGCCCTTAGAGGCGTCCCTCCATATGCAAATATCTGGTGGTCTTGGGGCGTTACATCTCGCCGACCCCCAAGCCATAAATCTGAAGTCGGGGGTGTGGATATATGCTACCCTCCAGACTCAAAATCTGGGATCTAGGGACATCAATCATCTTTAGTCCTGAACTACGTGTGCACACGATATCTACATTTGTCAATTCCATATCTGAATCAAGTGACATACTGATGTGGGTTTTTCCCCATGTCTCGAAATCACAAAACTCAAGCTTTTTGAAAAAAAATCTTTCTAGAACATCATTAATCGTAAAATAACTGAAATTAACTTTGGTTAACATCAAATGTGCTTTTAAATGTATGTCTTACATAAAAAATGTTTAAATAAAACCAGATTGAGAAAAGAGTCCACTCACAGATTAGCAACTATTGTCAATGATCTTGAACGTGACTGAAGAAGTTCCAGCGGAAACCTGGCCCATCTTGTAATCAAGTATGGTCAGCATATAAGAACTAGAAGCTATTCATGTTCATGGATGGGTGAATGTTCTAGCCTCCGATAACGTAATGGTCATCGGTCCCTGATAGCGTTCCATTCGTCGGGATTTCCTGATGTTACATAAGTTTTCTTTAAAATGTCATGAATAATGTTCTTTAAGAAGATGAAAGTTTATATAGTAAAAAACAAAAGCCCTAATGGGCATGAAAGGACTAAAATATCTCTAAGGATGAATTTACTAAAAGATCTAAAAACTACCCATGGCTTGCACTCAAGTATGTCCCCAAATGTCATTTCCCACCTAAAATAGCTTAAAATAATGATTCGAAACTAACCTAATTTAAGCTGATTTGAGGTGCTTACATTAAATAGTAAATTGATGTGGTTACTCAATAAGCAAGGTTTTAAGCATAATTAACTCTAATGACCTAGTCAACTAGCTTAATCATATCAAAACTAAAGTCAACATATCAAACAAAATGACAAAATAACATTAGGTTTGACCGAATTATAAAAGTGTCAAAGTTAGGCCAAATTCTCCATATAAGCCATTGTCTTCAAAATGGCTTTATGAAACTCCATTTAGATCTGATTATGGCCAAGTGACATAGCTTAGGCCCCTCTCCATTGAAGCCCACATGTGTCTTTGGTGTGCCATTGACTTGTCGGTCATGGTCGGCCATGAAAATCTGAGCTAATGCCGTCATTACTTCTCTAATCTTCTTGGCCTTCTGTCGTGTGATTGATCCCGTTGGTACTTAAAATGGCTCCAATTTGTTGTTGGCCATGTCCCTTGGTGATCCAAGTATGCCTTGATTCATGTCAATAAGTTTGTTAGAAATTCGGCAGAATACAGCAACGATAGTGGCATATTCTCTTTCATTTACCATCGAACCGGTCTGTAGTTGCCTTCGTACATATAGTATTCTGCAAAATTCATTTCCACTGCAAATGATCTACTATCCGCGTGTACTACTTCAGCTTCATACTTCTGGTTCCAAAAGACTCAGTACTGATAGAAAGATGAAGGAATGCATCGACTCTCATGAATCTAATCTTGTTCTAGGAGCACATTGTAACTAGTGGGTCCATTAATGACAAAGAACACAGTCGTTCTAGTTTTTCTTCCAATCTGTATGTTTAGTGGAATGACCTTTCTTATTGTCTTAGCTCTCCCATTGAAGCTTGTCAAAACAACTTTTATTGAGATAATATTTGCTTGTGATTTTTCAAACTTTTTTAACATTCGCATTGGGATGGCATTGATAGCAGCTTCATTATCGATTAATACCTTTGAAATAGGCACTCCATTCACAATTGTCCTTATGCATAACTGCTGAGATGTTTTATCATTTGTTTTGGGGGTCTTGGAAATATCACCCACTTGGCCGACTCTATTTCTATTTTTCGCTTATTTTTGTCATCGTTCATTACCTGCAGCTTCTCAGCCTAGACAATAAAAACTTCTTCCATTTAGGTTCATCAAAGTCCCGACCCAAAGGCGGTAGGTGTGGCGCGCTGCTGGACGAAGCCCCACTATCAAAACTTTTGACGGATATAAATGCGGTACTCTCCGCCAATGATTTGGGCTTGCCGTATAATATATAGTATTTAAAATATCATGTGTCTTCTCCCAAGGTGCCTACTACTGGAATCCCTCCCCCATATAGCTCATTCAAGAGTCGATTTTGGGATATTCTCCTCATGCGTGCCCAAATCAATTTCTTCTTTGATGTCGGTCATTTCATCCTCTTGGGGCTCATCTATTTCTCTAAGATAAAGGCTGTTACTTCTGGTTTCTTGATGCTATAGACATATTCTTCCATATTTTGAACTTCACCTCATTTTCATTAAACGTTTCATGTAACAGAAAGTGGTTGGCCACGACGGGTGACATGTTATGAAATTGGTTAATGATAAGAGTTCTCCAACATCTCTTTCTTCATCCCTGTCATGGTTATCAAACCTTGTCTGCTCTCTACATTTGAGAATCGACTTAGTTTGCATGGGAATGCTTTCGGGCATCATTTTGACTTTTTTTATCATCTCATCCACTCGATGTAATGCTTGACTCGTGTGAGCCTTTGTGGAAGTCCACTTCATACCTTTGTCGTATTATTCAACCATAATTTCTTTGATGCCATCTTAATTGTGTCTTTGTCATCTCATCAATGGGAATTATCCTCCAATTTTGATTGTTATGTGAATGCCACACATTGGACCTGCGTAGTTGTGGTTAGAAAGTCCAGACATTCTGGACGAAGTTTGAATGTACCATGTAGAACCTTGGGGTGAAATTTCCTTGATGCCATACTCCGGGCAGCCTACTTGGTGGGGGTTTCATTTCACAGGTATCCTCCAACTCTTTCATCTATTTTAGGTTGTTCCGACAATGGATACACAATTCTTCTTGGCCATTCTCCTCCACATAGGCCTCAGTCGTTCAAACACATCGGGAAGCTGGTTGTCATGTCCTTCGTCCAATACCAACTTGAATCTTAGCAAGCTCATTTTGATTAAGTCCAAATTAATCATATTCATTTCCACTAGCTTGAGGAACAGGTTCTCATCCACATTTATCTTATATTTTCTTTCGAATGTAATTTGTCATGACTCAATAGCATCATGTAACACATTCTAAGACAAATGTTAGTCAAGTGTGACCATGCATTATGTCATTTATAATATTTTTTACCCTGAATTTTTTAGGGCTTGGTGATCGGTGGTAAACACACACGTAACGCAAATGCATGTATCGCTCAAGTAATATAAAATATATCGATCCCACGAGGACTTAATACCAATATTATTAATTTGTTGAAGCTATATGTCTATGAGTATTTAACTGATTGATTGTTGTTTGGATGGTGATTTTTATCTAAAACAAGTAAATAAAATAGTGCGAAAGTAATTAAAGGAAAAATCAATATTATAAAACTATCTAGGGTTGAGAATCCTTCCAATATCTTTTAAAGATAAAGTGATTATCTAATGTTTGTGCAATATATTAGTTTATTAATCTGGAACACGAAAATATGCAAAAGCCTCTTCCGATGGTTAGATGCAAACACCTAAAGTAACCCAATTAACTATATTCCTATATTAATTAACAAAATCCCTGAATTCAATAAGTTTAAGTTCCAATTATGGCTACCCCCGCCCGACATTATATTCATATCCTGTAAGTAAATCTACCTAAGAGACATTTACCCCAAACTTACAAAATCAAAGTATTTAAAGCTTTTCCTTTTTGTTCTTCAACTTTTGCTCTCAACTCTTTTGTGTTTGTTTTTGGTAACTTGTTAACCTAACCTAATGAAAATGAAACAAAACAATAAAAATGCCTTGGCCAAATTTTTGAGTATACAAAATATCTAGATATTAATTTTTGTTTCATTAAAGTTAACTTTATCAACTTGTGTAAATGATCATTACACCATTTAATGATTTTCAACAAGTCAAATAAAGTAACTCAAGGCATCTCCAAAAATATCCAAACTTAAGATATTTATAGTTTTAATTAATTTAATTATTTAACATTTAAATAATAATTATTTAAATACAAATATTTTAAATATATGTATTATATTTACTTTAAATATCCAAGTACATATATATTTATGATATATGTCAAATATCACAATTTGACATTTAATTAATGTGTATTTAATAAAATCTATCATTAAATACAAATACACAATAATTAGGAAATGACCATTAGGTTCCTTCACACGTATTTTTCGTTTAACCTTAAAAGGACTTATAAATAATCAGTATTATTCATAAAAGTTGCCCTAGTGCTCTACGAGTATATTTCACTAGTGAGACTCTCTAGATTCAGGCATATCTGTCACGAAATCCAATTTTGTATCCATAATTTACCCACCCGTAAATTATGATGACCACGGATAAACTCGCTGAATCATACAGGTCGAGGTCATGGCATATGTTTAATTCCTCTATCACGGGTATCCGGATATTTCCCACAGATATAGATGTAAACGTCAAATCTCTATAGGGACAATCTCGTCGACGTCTCTATTAGCAATCTCTAAGAGAACACTTAGAACTCAATTCTAAAGTGTACCACGGGCCCATGGTTTTTATCTGATTGCTAATCATATATGGACTACCTATGCTCTTTACACATAACTGATAGATCCTATCTCGATACACACAGGACACCCTAAAGATCTTTCCACACCCAACAAACAGGCGGAGGTCTGATCTAAATAGATCAGTGACGTTACTGTCATCTAAGTGTGGAAGATGTCTCATCTGCCCACAATGGTATCTCAAGTCGAAGAATCACAAATGCTACTGTAACATCCCAGATTTTCAGGACTGTTCTAGGAGATTCCCGGACCGATGTTATAGTCTCGGAATAGAATGATAACGAAGAATAAGAGTTCAAGTGGTGATATACGAGTTGAAATAATATATTATGAGTATTCGTCGCGTTGGGAAACGCTTGGGATTAAAGTCAGTTACACGATTTTTATTATACGCGTAAAGTTTGCGGTTTTGGTCACGGAAATAGCAAACGAACTCCGATTGCGTTGGTTCTTGAACCATCAGACTCTTTTTTCCGAGACGAACAATTTTCGTGTTGAACACTTTTCGAGAATCGCGCCAGAAGGGCTTCAAAAGTGATGATTTCCAAAACTACCCTTATAGGTGGGGGCATTTTGGTAAATTTTGAGACAAGATATTTGTATTATTATTATTATATGGCAAATACAGAAAAATTAAGAGAAAAAAAGGAAAAAATAAAAACGTAAATAGAGAGGGAGAAACTAGTCTGGAGAGAGAAAGAAGTTGCAGTCGCGCTGGCAGCCTCCGGCCGGCATCGCGACGGAGGACCACCGGCGTCCGGTGCGTCCGACCACGGCGCACATGCCGGTGGCCGGCGCCGTCTCTAGAGATGCCGGAAACGGCGAGAAAATGGGTTTGAAGGGCGCGCTCGTGGGTCATCCGGATCCGGCTCGTCGGTTCATTTCACGGCCCGAGCCACCTACCGAATCGAAGCCCTCGACGAGTACTGCGGAATCGATTTCGCCGATCAGCGGCCGGTTGCACTCGAAACGAGGAAGAAAGCGGCGCGTGAATTGTAGCACCTATGTGAACAGTAGCTCCGATCGGAATTCTGATCGAACCAGCGCGTTCGTATAGCCATCGGGAGTCCGAATATGGCCTCGGAATTTCGGTACGACTTTCCGTTAAAATTTCGTTATTTTAAAGTTTATAGTTTTATATTCGGATGTTTCCAGTAGTTCCGTAGTGTAATAAATTGTCATGAATTGAATTGGATATGATATAATATGTTAAATCGATGCTTGTCGTAGAATTCGAGAGAGAACGGATTAGATTTGGTCGATCCGGTAGTATTAGCGAGTTTCCTGTAAAACGGAGTTTCTCGCGCGATTGAGCGTAGATGAACATAACCATGGTTAAGATATAAATATGATATTGCTAGGGTAATTAAGTAATTCTGGATTAGTTCGGAGGGTTCGAGACCATCCCGTAGCATTTGCGGAAACTTTTCCGCAAGTTTGGCCGCAAACGCGTAAAGTGAAAATCTGAGCTATCTAGCTAGTTTAGAACAGTATACGAGCATATAATAGAGTAATGAAGTTTAAATAGTAGAATCAGAAAGAATTCGTGTATTCCGAGAAAGTCCGTAGTTTTTATAGATGAGTTGAAAGTTCCGCAAATAGCGGTTCTGACCTTGTGTTGTTATTTGTTTTGACAGATCGAACCCGGATCATGAGTGTTCGCCTAGCCAGGTAAATAATCCATGTGATGACTACTTGTGACGTGATATGTTTGAATTTAGATAATAAAGCAAATCTATAAGTATATGTATAACCATAAAATGAGAAGTATGAATATGCAAGTAAAATACTAGAAAGTCCAAGATTAAGATTAAAGAATGATAAAGTATATGAATATGATGTTATGATACCTGGGTTTGGGGGTTGTAGAAACTACACCCTAGGGATTGTGATTAAAGTTTAAAGGAATGTAATGACGAGTGCGATATATATAAGTATATCTTCTTAATAAGAAAAATGGAAATTGAACATGTGTGTATATTTACTATTAAGTATAGCCGTTAACTGATATAGCAAAGATATGATATGATATTATAGATGAAATGCTAAAGTATGTTAACTTAATTTTGCATAATGGATGCTTGTAAAGAATGTAATACATATGTCATTATTTTATAATTATATACGTGTGTGTTTACGTATATGTGTAAATATGGTTGCCCGATAAAGTAGGTTATGAACCTGAGTAGCATAGAAAAATGTGAATGGAATTATGCAGTGATGAATATGAGAAAGTATGAGTATGTTAGTATAAGTAACAGTGTTTATAGAAGGCATGTTATGTTTATATGTATACTAGTGTGAAATACATTTCAGAATGCAACAGAGATAAGGTATGAACATATTAATATATGTGTATGCAAGTATATATGAATATGACTATATATAAAGACAAGTTTTCTGTGTGCATAGAGTGTGCATGTATATAAATGATTTCAATGCGTCATAAGTATGGTTAAGATAAGCGAAAGTATAAGAAGTGAGTATGCTTGAATATGTACATAAGCATGTAAGCAATGTAAGAAAGCATGGCTAGGGTAGAAGGAAGCATGAGAATTGCATATGCATATATGTATGTGTTAAGATTTTCAGCAGTTGAACAAAAGTTAAGAACGTTTTCAAAGATTAAAAATGTTTTAAAGAAAGCTTCAGATGTTTTAAAATACAACGTATTTCAGAAAGATGTTTCTTCTAGTTTTGAGATTTTAAAGCATAATTTTTATGATTTTCGGGGCATGAGGTAAAAACTCACCCCAGTATGTAACTTGAGATACAGTTCGGAATTGACGGATACTTTGGAATTGACGGATTCAGAGACATGTGCACATGTTGAGGACTGAGGGGACGCTCTCAGATCCTCCAGTTGGGCTAGGGGGACGGCGATACGTAACGCCCCTAGACCCCAGTTTGAGCTTGGGTGGTAGCATAGATCCGCACCCCCAGCTCCAGTTTGTGGCTTGGGGGACGGCGATACGTAACGCCCCAAGACCACCAGTTTCAGGGCAAGTATGGCATGCTTTGGGGGACGGCGATATGTAACGCCCCAATTTCATGGTTTGCATATCTGACTCTAGGGCGTATGGGGGGACGGCGATATGTAACGCCCCCATGCGTCAGTTTTTCAGCAGACACTCAGATATTAGTTTTTCAGAAAAGAAGATTTTTGATTTATCAGATTTCCAGTAAATAATTTTCAGACATACAGAATTCAGAGAAAGTTTTTAGTTTTCAATTTTCAAATACAGATTACAGTTTCAAATGCAGTTCTTAGTCTTCAGATACAGTTTTCAGAAAGAGCTTTTCCAGAAAGAAAAGTAAAATACAGTTTTCAGAGAACAGTTTTCAGAGAGCAGATTTTAGAAACAGTTTTCAGGAAACAAAACTTAGAAAGACAGGTTTTTTTAACAGTTTGCAGAAAAGGAGTTTCAGAAAAAAGGTTTTCAGAAAGTATTTTCTATAAACATGTCATAATTAAAGTACGCAGTAATTTATAAGTTATGCATATAAATCATACATTCTGGTTAACATTGAGATGCATATAAGAGATAGTCAATTAATTCGAACTTTATAAACATTTGCATGATTACTTACTGAGTCTTATGACTCACACCACAACAGTTTGTAGTTGTGCAGGTCAGTAGCAGTTGTTAAGAACCAGCAGAAGTTCAGTGAAGACTTTGAAGACTGTGGATCGCCCTATTTGCAGTCAAGAGAGTCCTGGGTCGAGTTATGGGTCCTCACGGCCCTTTGTTTGGTTTTTGCATTTGTACCTCATTTGTATAATTGATGTAATAGCTTAGTTTTATTTTTGAGTCCTGGCCGGAGGCCAAATTGATTTACTTTTTTTCATTGAGAGGCCTGAGGCCTTGATGTTGAGATACCGACTTGAGGTCGAGATTTGATGATTGTGTTGTATATGGATGCTGGCTATAAGTCAAGTTGCGTGATGTTCTGTATATATTATGCCGAAATTTCGTCAGATTCATAGGCTTATGGAGATGAGTTTTCCTGTCTCATACCGGTAGCATCATGGTCTAGGCGGGATGTTACAGCTACTCAACCCGATAAGATTCTTATTGACGTCGGTGTACCATCCATTAAGAATCTTCGGTGATCCGTTCAATGTTTATCCGCTATAAACACCAACACGTCTATACGAGTCTCCAAGACTCATGGTTCATTGAGAAACCATTGGAATCCAATAAACCTTTCGTGGATTAATACTGTCTCATATCTTATTAATCAGGTACTAATCATATGGACTTTTATCATTTATATATCCAAGTAATCCAATTACAAAATGATAAAAGAGCAATTTCCTTTGTCACATAGTTAATTTGTACAAAAACACCATGTCTTTTACAAAATAGTGATGCTATGGGTCACAATTGTCCAACAAAGGGAATGTGAAACTGCCAGGTCCTTTCAACTTTGGGGGAAACTTCCTCTGAATGATGGTGCTGCATTCTTTTGTCAATGATATTGTCTCGTAATCTCCAACCTTCATTTTCGTGACAAAATATCTTTAATGAATTTGGCATAGCTGGACATTTATTCCAACGCTTCTATAAATGGAATGTTGATATGTTAGTTTTTGAAGATCTTCACGAATCGAGCAAATTGCTTGTCTAGTTTATATTTCTGGAGACGTTGTGGAAATGGTAGAGGAGGAGTGAATCTTTCTCGATCATTTACTTTTGCTTCTCTTTCCTCCATATGTGGTTCTGCTTCGCTGCTTTCTTTTGGAACTTCCTCAGTGGATGTCTTGACTCTAACATCTTTGTTGATTTCAGTACCGCTTTTCAAAGTGATGACATGACATTGCTCATTCCCTCGGTTACTTAGATTTGGTTCTGTGTTGCTAGGAAGGTTACCTTGCGGTCTGTAACTCTGAGCATTGGCCAGTTATCCTATTTGATTTTCTGGTGCCTTTATAGAAGCAGATTGGCTCTGAAATATAGCATCGTATGTTGCTTGTTGCTTTTTCAATAGGGCAAACACTTCTATTATTCTTGGTTCTTTTTCATACTCTTGGCCTTTGTTCTGCTATTGGAATTCTTGTGGTGGATTGTTCATTTGCTCTTAATTGTTGCTCCAAGCGAAATTAGGATGATTCCTCCAACTTGGATTATAGGTATTGGAATATGTATTATTTCCTTGTATGTTGAAATTGTTGACATAATTCACCGTCTCATCATTTTGGTTGTATGATTCTGCCTCTAGTGCTCCTCCATATCGTGAACTTGTGGATCCAGCATCAACCTTCATGTTAAGAGTATCCAGACTTTTGCAAATCTGATCCAGCTTGGCACTCACTGCTGTGTTGGATCATACTTCGTAGATTCCTACAATTCGTTGAATCATGCTCATTTCTGTTGGCCACAAAGAATTATTGTTAGTCATTTATTCAATTAAATCCTAGGTCTGATCTTCTCCTTTTGCCATTAAAGCTCCTCCAGCAGTAGCATCAATTGTAGTTCTCATCAGTCTAGAAAGTTCATTGTAGAAGGTTTGGACTTGTAGCCATTTTACAATATCATGGTGATGACATTTTCTGAGCAACTCCTTGTATCTTTCCCAAGCTTCACAAAGAGATTCTGAGTTATGTTGTACAAATGATGTAATATCATTCCTCAGCTTTGCAGTTCTGACTGGTGGAAAGTACTTTGCAAGGAATTTGGTGGCTAGAGTGTTCCAAGTTGTGATGGAACCTGCTGGTAATGAATGTAGCCAAGTCTTAGCTCTATCTTTCAAGGAATATGGAAACACACGCAGTCTCATTGCTTCTTCTACCGCTCGGTTGTAATTGAATGTGCCATAAACTTCCAAGAAGTTGCTGATGTGGGCATTAGGATCTTCAGTAGCATTCCCACCAAACTGAACTGATTGTTGTATCATCTGGATGCATGTTTTGATGTCACACGCACTTGCTGGTAAGGGAGGAAGTATAATACATGAAATGAAGCTGTCAACCACCAGAATAGTTCTATCTCGAATGGGAATTGTTAGGGCAACTTCCAATAGTCCAGGTTCCATGTTGATCAGTGCTTCTTGACCTTCTCGTCTTTCCCTTCTCAACTGTCTGATGATTCTTTCAATTTCTGGGTCAAGCGGATGGATTTCAAAGCTTCTGGTTCGTCTAATGTAGTGTTTGAGAACCTGAAACACAATAAAATATTAAGTAAAAAGAAATTAGACACAAGTAAATGTATCTAGCCCTAAAATTAATAGTAAAAGATAAATAAGTCCCCAGCAACGACGCCAAAAACTTGATCGGTGAAATAACTCACATAATGCAAGCGCATGTATCGCTCAAGTAGTATAAAATGTATCGATCCCACGAGGACTTAATACCTTAGCTATTAATTTATGATGTTAAATGCTTATGAGTATCTAATAGATTGATTGTTGTTTGAATTGTGATTTTTGTCTGAAAATAAGTAAATAAAATAGTGTGAAAGTAAATTAAAGGAAAATTCTTATTATAAAAATATATAGGGTTGTGAATCCTTCCAATATCTTTTAAAGATGAAGTAATTATCTCATGTTTGTGCAATATATTGGTTTATTAACCTGGAACACGAAGTTATGCAAAATCCTCTGTCGATGGTCAGATGCAAACACCTAAAGTAATCCAATTAATCATATGTCTATGTTAACCAAATTACCTGAATTCATTAATATTAAGTTCCAATTATGGCTACCCCCGCCCGACAGGTATATGTCTATCCTGGAAGGAAATCTACCCTTAACCATGCCCCAAGATGAGATCGTGAGCTATTGAGTCTAAGGCTGAAACCTAAAATTTCTTCGTCAAGTTTATTTTAAGTTTACCAAATCAATCTTATTAGTGGCCAGTTAATAAGAAGCATTAAGCTTAAGACTCAATAAATAAACCTTTATATTACCCAAATCATAAAATAACCTTTATAAGTCGGTGATATTGGAATTCATCACAACCCCAGATATGGTATTTAGTTACAACATATATCTAGGACTAGTAAAGACATAAATAAAGAAAATGACATAAAGTAAAGCTTGGAAATTAAAAAGGTAAATAAAGCAATAAAGAAAATGTTGGGGTTAGATGATCCATTTTTTTTACTTTTAATTTAGATATCTCCCTTATTATAATATATAAATTTTGCATGACATTACCAACCGACCATATAGGCAGTATCCTGATTAAGTCAAATTTATGATTAATTCCAACCGACCATAAAGGCGGTATCCAGTTTAGTCAGGTTAAAATCAATTTAATTTAGTCCAACTGACCATAAAGGTGGTATCCCATTAAGTCATGTTTTAAAATAGTTTATATATTATAATTAAGGGAGATTAATCTAAATATTAATAATAAAAGTTTTACCTTTCACCCCAGCAGAGAGGAGTTACCTCCTCATACTGAAAAGTAAAATAAAGACTGAAAAGTAAAATAAAGAAAGAACTATTGCGTAAAATAAAAATTAAATACAAAAAGTTGTACATAAATAAACAAGATACAATCTTCTTAGTATTCTTAAGGAAATCCTCAGAAGAAGGTATGAATTGGAATTCTGATTTCGGCCTCAATTTATAGGGAAAATTTGGTCCATGTGTCGCGACGCGTGAAGCGCTACGCGTCACGACGCGCCGTTGATCTTCGACATGTGGCACGCGCTTTGATGAGATGATGACGTGTGGCACGCAGCTGTCGGTAGCTGAATTATTGGCTCAGCGTCGCGACGCTGACGTAAGCAATGACGTGTATTGTCGACAGCATGGGATGATGACACGTGTCCGGCGTAAGATAACAAGATTGTTGTGATGTTGACACGTGGCTAGTGCATGTTAGCAAGTGCATATGATAGCAAGTTTCTCTGATGTTGACACGTGTTCGGCGCACATTACCGGTCGCGACGCAAAAGTGTTGCGCGTCGCGACACCCAAATAACGATTTTGCCCTTTTTGTCCGTTTTCGCTGTTTTGGCCCCGATTTGATTCCAATGAGTCGTGAAACCTTATTTATCTATAAAATACACAAAACACATCAAAATATTCACAAAACTCAAGAAACTATACAAAATATTAAGTAAAATGGACGATAAATATTGATATATTTACCGCTTATCAATCCTACATTAAATTGGAAGCATGGATGCATTATTTAGGAGTCGAAACAAAGGCTTATAAGGAGATTAATGTAATTTTTGTTATCATTTATCTTGTAAATTATTTACAATTACCTTCTAATTAGATATATGATATCCATGGTTGTTTGATGAGATTTGGATGATAGAAACTAAATTAGAATCCTTAGATTGCATGTATAAAGCTAATTAGGCTAATTAGTATAATTATGCCTAATTAGGGTGCTAGATACTAAATTGTCATTTTAGAGTTACTTGAGTCACTCTTATGTGACCTAAAATTATTTTGAGTTTCTTTATGGTGATTGATTGTCCATTGATGGCGAAAGATTTGGATTTACATGAATTTTGAATTAATTTTGGCATTAATGTGATTAATTATGAAATTAATTCAAAAGTGTTGATTTGGTGAAATTGAGAGGTTGTGGATTAAATTGGAGATGCGTAGGAAAAATTCCTACAATTTTCAGAATTATTCCGAACGCATTTCGGGAATTTTTGGTTTATGACGTATTAGGGGCAAAATCATAATTTTATGAAACTATGGATTTTTGTTCATTGCTACATTACTCAAAGTACCTAGCAAAGTATATAGAGTGTAAGAATATTTTTGGAATTGTTTCTGGAATTTTCTACATGAAGGGGAAAATGATAGTTTGCTAAAATTATAATATTTAGCCACTGCTACAGTACCTTGGTTACTGTACAACTAGGCTGATACAATATCGTGGCTGATCCGGTTATCCAGTCATCTTGGTCAGTCGGTTCGGCGATCCGATAAGCGGTTATCATGTAACCGTGGGAAAGTATTTATGGAAATTTTATCCCAAGTTTCTATGTGTAATCACACTCTAATACTAGATATTAATATGTGATATGAGTGAAATATGGATAAATTAGATGTATTTGATACTGACTAATTTATCTGGCTTAAAAATATTTTAAAAGTCAATTTCTCCCGACGAAGCGCTTTCATAGTTTTTGCCCCAACAAAATGTACCATACTGGACATGCCGTGAATAACCGGGGTGTTACACTACCACTTACCCCCCGCATATTGTTTCATTTACCATTTAATATTTAACTACTATTATATTATCATGATAAATTATATATTTTTATTTTTTTATTTTATTGATACTACAAAATATTAAAAATATTATTAAATCTAATAACGTTTACGATAAATATTATTACTGAGAAATTATGAAAATCATGAATAAGAATTATATTTTTATTTCACATTGTTTTTCCATTCATTAACAGGGTTATGATTTTTTATTATCGTTAATATACATATTATTTATTATTTTAAATATTTTTATTTTTATTTATCAATTTATTATTTTTATTTTATCCACTGTATTGTGTCATATAAAATAAATAAATTAAAAGTATTTATTATTAAGTTATTAGATTTTCATAATTTTATTAATATTTTTATATTAAAAAACAAAGAGAAATGATTCAAAAATATCAAATATATATGTAAGGGTAGAATTGTAAAATAAATTTATTTTTTTGAGTTCAGGTGGGGTAATGAGGTATTAAATAGACAATAACGGGGTAAGTGGTAGTTTGTAAATTCAGTGTAGGGGGGAATTGATTATCTTCTAATGAAATAACTGGGGAGAGTGAAGCTTTCTTGGTTTACTTTTTCTCGGGGGGAATCGAACAAAGAATAGAAAAAGTTGAATGTGTGAAATTATGAAGGATACATATATGATTGTAAGGTTTATTATGGCTATTCCAGCAACTAATTTACTAACAAATATATATTTTTTTTTTTGAAATCGTTGGAAACCCCGCCATCAAACCACCCATTCTGGGCCGCGGCGCAGGTAAAACCCCCGGCTGCCCCAGGCTCTTACAAGAAGTTGCACCCCCTGGATTCGAACCCAGAACCTCAAGGTGAGATTCTGGACCTTCACCACCAAGCCACACCCCTTGGGGGCAACTAACAAATATTATAATTTGGTCTTTAGTAATAAATTCATCATTTCTAACCTTTAATGCGGACCTTCTTCACTTATTTAGAAAGTAACTTAAATAAAATTAAAATTAAAATTAAAACTACAGTTATATTATGTAACAGAATTTTGTCTTATAACAATTTGTTGTATTAAAAACAAAGTTTGGCAATTAATATTTTTAAAACATGTGATGTTTTAACCTTAACTTATATATGGAATTTATATAAATTTTACATTCTTCTTTTAGCGTATTAATTTTTATTTCCCCCAAAGAATGTTATTTGGTGGTAAAGAACTTATGACTTAGTTGCCAGGTTTTGGGTTCGAGTTCAGGAGATGTATTTTTTGTAAGTGCATGGAGCAATCGGGTATTTTACTTGCTCTGCTTAAGCTTGGGTCAGGTGGTTTGACTGTCGAGTTTCCAATATTCCAAAAAAAAATATTAGTTTTTATTTACCTAATTATTTTAACATACTTCAGCATTTTAAAACAATGAAGAATTGAAGACAAATAGAGACAGCATTGTATTAGCAAGAATCATTGGATTGATTTCACAGAACCCGAAGAGCTATCAAATCTAAAAATCAACTCACCAAAACAAGTATATGACAATATAGCTGTTTGGCTTATAATACATAAATAATATAACACAAACTTAATTAGAGAGGACAATATTGCAATTCCATTATTCCGATGATCCCATCACATAAAATACATATAGGTTTTAATTCATATATGAAACATTACATATGTTTAATCACAAAGCACGTTTAACATTTATTCCTTGTCAATAGAGAGTGCTTCGTCTAGCTTATTGGCTAAATCTTGTACCTTGAAATGATAGATTTGAATGTTCTCAATATCAAGCTTCTTGAAATTACTGAGCTTTCTAGTAGTGAAAAAATTTCCCCAACTGTATGGTCTATATTTAGCAGGATTTTGGACATTTGTAAGCTCATCCAATGGTTTCACCATTGTGTAGTGTGATGGGTTGAAGAAAAATGGAATTGAAAATCTTTCCTTCTCATAATTCACCATAACTCTATGCTCCACACTTTCATAAGCGTCATTGCTCCAAACCTGCACAATCATATGGATCTAGTGAGACCAAAAATGTTTTAAACACGAAAGCTTAATTTTTGATATCATATTACTTATTAATTGTTTACCCAAAAGATTAATTTATTACCTGAATAATATCACCGACATTAATGATATAAGCGTTAGGAGTGGGTTTGACGCGAACCCATTCTCCATCTGATTTTCTCTTCACTTCAAGACCTCCGACGTCATCTTGAGCAAGAACAGTAAGGGCGCCACCATCTTTATGTCGACCGACGCCGAGAGCTAGGTGCGGGGCAGGGCACGGTGGGTAGTGATTAAGTCTAATAAAAGTGGTTTGATCTTTGAAGAAGCTGTTGAATATGTTTGCTGGGAGTCCTAGACTCAGGGCAATAAGTTCCATCAATTTGTATGCAAGTTTTTCCATTTCTTTAGCATATCCTTCACATGCATCCCTGAGCAATCATAGCCAAAATTAATTTAAAAAAAAAAAAAAAACTAGAGGTTCCAATGGGGGCATTACTGAGAATATAATAAAATATAGGTACTGTTATTGAAAATCCTTTGCGTCAATGAATATGATTGGCTCCAAAAGATTACAAGTAGTGGCATGAGGCATGTAACATCTACATCTTCAGAGCTGCAAATTATCAAATTGACCCACAACTTATTATCTACATATTAATTGATATGTTTGTTTATTATCACTAAATACCTCGTGTGTTTCCCACAATCACATTTCACAGATAAAGAAATAATATATTGGTCCCTAAAGTTTTAATACTTCTCAAGTAAAAATGATTTATCCATTTTAATCAAAGAATTTAATTTTCAACATTACAATGCACAATTAAACAAACTTAATTTTCAACTTAATTTTTAACACCAGTGGGTTTTGTGTCATACACTTGGACTACGATACAAATAAACAAACTAGTCTTTCTTTGAGAAAATGTACAATTAAGGGATCTATATGTTATTAATGTTTCCCCTAATATTAATTTCACAATATTTTTACTACTCTTAGCAGCGTTTTAATTACATACCAAACTCAATAAAATTTTCTATAACTTGTTATTTTTATTTTTTAAGAAGAATTATGTTCTATTATTCTGACCAAATTATTATGTTTCCTCTAAATTTTATTCTTTAATTAAAATTGAAACAATTACAACTATATGATTGTATGGTTTCAAATAAAATAACAAAATTAAAAAATAATAATAAAAAGATCAAAATGATGCAAAAGAAATAACATTATACCTTAAATCATGAGGATGATCAGGCCATTGATTATACGATTCAGCTACTTCATTGTCCTCAGGATCATGAGATGCTGCCATCAAACAAGGGCTCTCCACAAAAAAATCAAATACTTCTTTCCAATCTCTAACATTTTTGGTATGCTCAGTATCATAATACCCAGTTGGATTCTTCTCATCCCTCCTCACCTTCCTTTTCTCTTCCAATGGTTGCTCGAAAAATTTTCTTGACAAATTTTCTAACCTCTGACGCTTTTCAAAGGGCACGCCATGGTTGATCACTTGGAAGAAACCCCAATTCTTGCATGCATTTCCTATCTCAACAACTAGTTCATCAATGGTGCTAGGGTTTTTGGTGTTCAAAGCTGAGAGATCGATTAAGGGTATGCCTTCGGCTTCAGTTACGGAGAGTTTAGGCCTGTGCTCTAGGGCTTGAATGAAAGCTTCATCAACTTCTCCCATGGCTAAGAGGTTATTGTGTGTGGTGTGTGATTGGAAATTATGGATGGTGAATTTTCATTTATGGGGGTAGGATTGGAGCTTAAGATAAGATTGAATTTGGACGGGATTCTGGGGTAGGTGAGGGATTCTAATGATATGTGACGTGAGTGCTTATGGATGGCATTATGTGGAATCTAGCAAAGTATTAATAATTCAATTTGGACACAACTTGTTGTAATTTATTTGCATGTTTCTCTCTCTCTCTCTCTCTTTTTTTCCCTTCCTTCCTAATTTTTTTTTTTTTTTTTTTTTTTGGTGTTTAATTGCTTTTACAGAAGTATGTATATACTTATTTTACATTGTAATTTTTTTTTTTTTCAAAAAAAATTGTTAGAAAAAAAAATTTGTATTGTTATATACACGCCCGCATGCGCATATATATAAGCTCATGTTGGTTTTTAGTGCTTAATGTTTAATATGATTTAATTTCAGTGATTTACGTAAGTGCCATGTTTTTTTTCCGTTTAATGCTGAATTTAAGTTAAAAATCACTGAATACGATTAAGCTACAATTCTAAATTTATTGTTTAATGGTTTAATGAATGATTTAAACTTTTCTTCAAAAACCACCTTACACAACTAATTTATTTCATACCATATAAAAACCTAATTACATTTTTTTTTTCATTTTATACCATCAATTTTTTATGGCAAAATTTGTCATCAATTGTTTTTTTGGACGATGATATTTGTGTTGGAGTCATGCGGAAGGAGATATCGTAATTTCAAAATTTTAAAGTTACTGAATAAATTATTTGATATCATATATTTATCATTTATTCATATTTCACCTAAACATATTATTCGATATCATAAAATGATATAATTAATTATGAAAACACCAAGAAATTTTTACAAAAATGATTTTCCGCAAAATGACATAAAACTCATTTTCGACTGAACGAACCAATCGAAACCACACAGGATTACCCAGGTTAGCCCCTGTAATATCCCGAATTTTTCGAAGTAGTTCTAAAATATTTCGGAATTAAAGTTAAAGATTTGGAACCAGATGATATTTGAAAATAAGAGTTTATGTGTAAAAAAAATAGAACGAAATATTTTAAAGTGAAGTTTCGTCGCATTGGGAAACGCGTGATTATGAGAACCGGTTACGCGATTTCTAATTATATTGTTATACAAGTATTTCTTATTTCGGCTATGAAAATTACAAACGAACTCGGATTAAGTTGATTCTTAAACCATTAGACTCGTTTTTTAAGACGAACAATTTTTGTGTTGAACACTTTTCGAAATTTGCATCAGAAGGGCTTCAAAGTTCAACCCATGATAGGGACCTAATTATAATTTTCGGGGGTCTGAATGTAAATTTTAGAAATTTTTCTATAAATACTCATAGATTTCAGAAATTACCAAAATGACAAAACCATCACAAATCCCCCACATGCCCCCACGTCCAAAATGTATTTCTGATTTGTTGGTCACGCCGGCGGTCTGCCAGCCACCACTGGCCGACGAGACCACCCAGAGGGGTGCGCCGGCCACCCCTCCACCTTGTGGTGGCCGGCGGCAGCCCTAGATCGTCGACAAACGGTAAAAAAATGGAGAAACGCGCGAGTTACGGGTATCCCGATCTCGGCTCATCGCTTCATTTCATGGCCCGAGCCACCCGCCAAATCGAAGCTATGAGAGAGTACTACAAGATTATGGTGTCGGTTTTATGAAATGGCGTTTGGTTTCATGCGAATCGAGACAAGAAGATTCAGATGAATAGTAACCCATGGTGAACAGTAGTTCCCATCAGAATTCTGTCATTTCCAGCGCGTTCGTGGGATCATTTGGAGTCCGTATATAGCCTCGAAATCTCGGTAAGACCTCCCGGTAATAGTCCGTTAATTTCAAATTTATAGTTAAATGTTCGGATGTATCCAGTAGCTTTATAGAGTAGAGTATTTATGTAAGTTGAATTGTTTGAGTATTAGTATATTGAATATGAGCATTCAGTAGAATCCGAATGAAAACGGAACGAGTTTGATCAATCCCATAGAATATGCAAGTTTTTCAGTAAAAGTGGATTTTTGCGTATAAAGTTGTGTTTTTGTTTTGAAGATAGTTATGAGTTATTTATGATATTACGAACATGTTTGGATAAATCTGGGTAGGTTCAGAGGGTTCGGGACTGTAACACCCCGCCAGAGGAAGGATGCTACCGGTAGGAGACAAGATTGACCAATCTCCATAAGCCTCTAAATTTACAAACAATTCGGCATGATGTATCCTAAAACTGGACAACCTGGATCACAGTCCAGCATCATCGGAATCTAAGAAAACATCAATCAAATAAAATGACCTTAGATCCACGCAAAACACATCAAAATCATATCCTAAAGGCTCCGAGCCCATATCATCTATCAACACTCAAGGGCTCTATCCACAACATCATAAGAAATTAAAACATTTATTTAATATTTACAAACAGCGTGCTCAACTCGAAAAATAAAATATTAATCCCAAATCCTACACTTCTAAACCTTATTTCAGGACACTTGCGAGGGTGACTTCCGCTTGGCTGATCCGCGTCTCGAGCATGACTTCCAAAGCTGAAGTGGCTAACCCAACTGGTAGCCAACCTGCAAAACTAGCAAACTGGCTTGGTGTGAGTTATAAAAACTCAGTAAGTAACCATACTAGTACTACAAACAAACAAGTCAAACATATCAACAGATTAACATAATTATTAAATTATTACTAGTTTGGATTTATTAACTTGTTATTATCGTTTACACTTAACCCATGTCAAACTTTCACATTTACATATCTACGTATTTGCCATTTATATACACAATTTTTTTCTTTTTTTTTATTCCATCACTTTCAGATGCTTCCTCCAATAAATTAGAGCATTGAATATTATAAAATTTTCACTTACAGCCCATATCCGTATGTTACCATGCATTTTATAATACCTGTCAAATGAGCATATGAAGATCCAATTTAGTCAGTATTATGGAGAATTCACGAATTTAAATAATTCTAAATGAAATAAACAAAAATTAACTTGTTACGAATTGGGTTGAGATACGCCTCAGGAGTGGAAATTCCTTACACAACTATCTCAAACACAATTCCACCTGGTTAGTCATGTCCAAAAACTTGATCGGTGGTAAACACACACGTTACGCAAGCGCACTTATCGTTCAAGTAGTATAAAAATATTGATCCTATGAGGACATAATACCTATGCTATCAATTTTATTGAAGTTAAAATTTTGTAAGTATCTAATTAAAATTGTTTGTTGGATGGACGATGATTTAAACGAAAAACCGAGTAATTAAAATAGTGCAAATGTGAATTAAAGGAAAAATCAATATTATAAAACTATCTAGGGTGGTGAATCCTTCCAATTTTTTCTAATAATGAAGTGATTATTTTATGTTTGTGTAATATATCATTTTATTAACCTGGAACACGAAAATATGCAAAAGCCTCTTTCGATGGTCTGATATAAACACCCAAAGTAACCTAATTAACTATATTCCTTTGTTAACCAAGAAACTCTGAATTCATTAAGATTAAGCTCCAATTATAGTTACCTATGTCCGACAGGTATATTCCTATCATGAAAGGAAATCTTCCCTAAGGTAAGATCGTGAGCTATTGAGTCTAAGGCTGAAACCTAAAATCTATTTTCCAAGTTCATTTTAAGTTTACCATATCAATCTTATTAGTTGCCAATTAATAAGAAGCATTAAGATTAAGACTCAATAAATAAACATATCCAAGACACAAAATAACCAACTTATAAACTTGTGATATTGGGATTCATCACAATCCTAGATATTGTATTTAGTTACAACACATATCTAGGACTACTAAAGACTTAAATAAATAAAACATTATAAAACAAATTTGAAAATTAAAAAGGTAAAATAATAAAATAAAATAAAATATTGGGGGTTAGAGGATCCACTTTTATTACTTCTAATTTAGAAATCTCCCTTATTATAATATATAAATTTACGTTATATTACCATCCGACCATATAGGCGGTATCTTGATTAAGTCAGATTTTAATTAATTCCAACCGATCATAAAGGCCATATCCAATTAAGTCAGGTCAAAATTAATTTAATTAACTCCAATCGACTATAAATGCGGTATCTCATTAAGTCAGGTTTTAAAATAATTTATATATTATAATTAAGGTATATTAATCCAATCGGCAGCTCAATAATTTTATGTGTCGCAACGCGTTTAGGGTTGGCGTCGTGACACAGGTTGAAATACTGACGTCATGATTACGCATGGGATGACGCGTGTCGGCAACTGGATTATTGGTTGCGCATTGCGACGCAGAGGATGATGCGCGTCGCGACACGTGGACATAAAATTTCCAATTTTGCTCTTTTTATCAGAATTTTACCGTTTTAGTCTCGTTTCGATTCCAGTGAGTTTACAAACTTTATTTATCTTCAAAATAAAACAAAACACATAAAAATATTCACAATATCCGAGAAATTATATAAAATATTAAGTAAAAATGGTGGTAAATAATATCAATATTTTTCGCTTATCACACCCTCAACTTAACATTTTGCTAGTCCTCGAGCAAAACAACAAAATAAAATACAATAAATCGTTAAATTAATCTAAGCCCCTTTCGTAGGGATCACAATTGCATTTAGCGTATGCAACAAGCCTTTAAACTTGTAGGTGTCCCTAGTAGACAAGTTGTAGTCCCACGAGGGCTTACAACGACGATACCCACAAATGTCAATCAAATGTGCAATCAAACACACAAAACAAGTTAGTAACTAAACAAATGAAATTTTTATCCAAGTCAATAGTTGTTTTCTTTCTTTCTAAATTACCAAATAAGTAAATTCTCATATTATTTTTACCATTCTCCATATACACAATTAACAAGGTATTAATCAATTCATTGTGCCCACAATATTCATGAGTGTAGTTGAAAAGAGGGTAATATTTTTGTCATAAAGTTATATCAGAATTCACAACTTGTTGGCAATGGATTTTTTTTAAAAATATAACATCTTCAGTCCTTGTAGCGAGCTTTGGGCCAGTGATTCCAAACTAGTTGGCTTTAGGGCACCAGGTGTCAACACACCCATACGGACTTAATTACTCAGATTTTAGATGTTAAAAGTTCTATAATTTGACACGAACAATCACTGTTTACTGAGGCAAGACGTCCGATTACTAAGTAGAAACTTTATTATTATTAACTCAGGCTTTTACCGTTTGACGCGAACAATCATTGATTACTGAGGCAAGATGTTTGATTACTAAGTAAAATTATGGTTAATTATTTATATACATAACTTTTTTTTTATTCCATCGCTTTCAGATGCTTCCTCGAATAAACTAGAGCACTGGATATGACAAACTTTTCACTTATGACGCATGTCCATATGTTACCACGCATGTAGATAATACCTGTCAAATGAGCATATGAAGTTTAAATTTAAGTCAATATTATGGAGAATTCACGAATTTAAATAATTCAAAATGAAATAAACAAAAATTAACTAGTTACGAAATAGGTTGAGATACGTCTCATGAGTGGAAATTCCTTACACAGTTATCTCATACACAATTCCACTTAGTTAGTCAAGTTAAAAACATTTAAATTTTTTTTTTTATGTTTATTTATATTTTTTTAAATTTTTAAATTTTTTTGACTAAAAACTAAGCAAAAAACAACACAACGAAAAATAAAAACAAGATACTAGTTAACTATTCCCCACACACAAACCTAATTGAGACATTGTCCCCAATGTCTAAAAAGAATAAGGAAAGTTTAGAATACAATACCTGGTTAGCATGGAATTGAACATTTAAAAAGAAAACTAAAGGTTAAGATCCAGATTTATCTGACGCTTCTTACCACGATCATTATCAGACCAGTTTATCTTGGAAATGATAGGGTCAATTTTTGGTTCAAATGATAAGAATTGGTCAATTAAATCATTGGCTGTTCTGGCAGTGGAGAGGATATCTTTTACGGGTTTTGAAAGGAACCCATTTCTCCAGGCATCTTCAAGAAACACAAAAAGAATGTAAAAAAATCCATCAACAATAAAAAGTCTAATTGGTTTCTGGTGTATATTCAAGTTCGCCCAAGATAACATTGTAAAAATTTTCTCTATCGTGCCCAAGCCACCTGGCAAAACAATAAATGCATCAGTACGATTAATCATTTCAACAAGTCTTTCGGACATACTTAGCACGATGCATTCCTCTCCGTTTGATTATCCGATAAGATTCGCCTCCGCCAAAGATTTTGGGATGATTCCCAAAACTTGACTACCTCATTCTTGTACATCCCTTGAAACGTACCCCATTAGTCCAAGATTGCCACCGCTATATACTAAGTGCATATTCCTCTCAGCTATGAGTCTACCCAATTCTTGTGCTGCCTCAGCGAATTCTGGTTTAGAACCAGAACTAATACCGCAAACACACAGATGTTAACAACTTGTCTTCTTGAAGTTGCTTCCATTTTTTTTAAATATTACTTTCTCATATCTGGATGTCTACAAGAGAGTAATGACGAGCTGAATTTATAGATCCTGAAAAAGGGTGAGTAATAATAGCACTAGTACCTGCCAAATGACAATTATTAGCTAAACAGTAAAATAAATCGTGAAAGTTAAAAAGTCTGGATCTTACCGACGAAAAAAAACAAAACAAAAGAAATCATAATTATTAGTTAAAGACAAATAAATAATAATATGTACATGAAGTAACGGCTTGAATGACATTTATGTGTCAAGGATAAGCTTCCCATCCAATTTTCCTATAAATTGGTAAACAATGTATTTTAAAGTCAGATTCCCGAGACTCAATTGTTGTCTTTCTCTTCGAAACTGTATATGTAAATTGTGAATTGCATAGTGAACATATCCACTGGAATGCGTCTCAAGAGTCAATGATATATCATCTAAAGACTCCTTACTCAAGCTATCCCTAATGAATTTTATCCTATCTTCTCGATTATCAGACATCATTTTTAAAGAACTACAATGAGTATTGCATGTACAATGTGCACATTTATAACAAACACCTAATCGTTTAGCTCTTCTTTTCTTAGCATATGTGTTTTTTCCTAAACCAGGCAAAAATGAAATAAAAGAGTCAGATGACTCACCTCCCAATCAAATTCGTGCTTCAATTTTCCAACGAATATCACTAGGAATACCTTGGATCATGAGAAGCCTCATTCTTTCAATGCGTGCTTAGTAGACTTTCATTAGAGAGTTTTGAGGGAGAGAATGAAAATGCTTGTGATGTTTTGCGAGAACGTCTTTCATCATGTCTGTGACTTTTCCTACAAAAATAAAACACACAAAAATAAAATACACAAAATCTCAATATATACACAAATTGCATGGGCTGTCTCCATGCTAGCGCTAAGTTTAACGTTGCCAGGTAAACATGATTGCTCGAACGTTAGACTGGATCGACAAGTGTGAGACTTTCTTTTTGTCGCTCAAATGATTCTCCCCAATAGTGTTTGACACGTTGGCTATTGACCCTGAATGTGTTGTTGGAGTTAGGGTTATGTATCTCAACTACTCCGTAGGATAACACATGGGTAATCACAAATGGACCTGACCACCGTCATTTCAGCTTGCCAGGGAAAAGTTTCAATCATGAGTTGTATAACAACACCTGCTATCCTGGTTCCAGTTATCTGCGCACTATTTTCTGATCATACCACTTATTGGTCTTTTCTTTGTATAGTTTGGCATTCTCATAAGCATGAAGGTGAAATTCCTCCAATTCATTCAATTGGTGGAGCCTTTTCTCTCATGTTGCTTGTAGATCAAAATTTAGCTTCTTTAGTGCCCATTACGCTTTATGTTCGAGCTCTACAGGTAGATGGCATGCTTTCCCAAAAATCATTTGATATGGGGATATTCCAATAGGTGTCTTGTAATGTAACACCCCAGAGGCATGATGCTACCGGTAGGAGATAAGATTGACCCATCTCCATAAGCCTATAAATTTATGAAAATCTGGCATGATGTATCCTAAAATCGGACAACCTGGATCGCAGTCCTGTATCAAGGCAATCAAAGAATACTCCAAACAAATAAAAGGACCGAAGGTCCACACAAACCTCATCAAAATCATATCCTAAGGGCTCCGCCCACATCATATGTCAACACTCTACGCTCTGTGTCCACCACATCATATATAATCAAAAAAATTACTAAGACAGAAAAGCACGTTACAAAGACAGAAAAGCACGTTACAAAGACAGAAAAGCAGAAGCATCTTACTGTATCTTACTGTTTTTAATAATTGTAATAATTATGGTAGTTGGTTGATTGGGTATATAGTTCCCATTAACTCTCAGTAGAGAGCATCCGTTTTTTTTTAGAATCATCTCTCAATTCCTCTTTTTCAACCTTTCTCTTTAGTTTAATTTTCATTTTGCTATCCAAAGAAAATGTAAGCATTTGTTTCAAAGTATATGTAAAAGCTGTGTATGTTTATTTAAAAGCAATTTTCAAAGCATGCTTGCAGACTGATAATTTTATCAGCTCTGCCTTTTAAACTGTTACTACTCCTCTGAGGCATAGAGACCAGATCTCTCCCCTCAGTTGTATTTTCTCTTCTCCCTCCTTCACTCAGAGCACCATTTCTGGGATCCAGATCTGGTACTGTGTTTGTCACCCCCAGCCTTATTAAAATCTGAACATTGTGCATTTTCACTGCATCATTGTATTTCTCAGATCCTGTCGTGTATGGTATCAGACTAGGTGTGGTTGGATGTAATATTGTATTAAAGATTTCATGTGTTCTTTTTTATAGGTTATTTTCTGTGTGTTTGCTGAATTTCTTACTGGTTGTAAGCCCCGCCATAGGATAGGATTCCGTTTAGGGCAGTAAACCCATACCTGTAGGCAAATCTCATAGGAATAGTTTATAGGAACAGTTCCTTATGGAGTCTCTATTCTGTAGAACATCCTCTCTCTCTAGCTCTTCTACTGAAAGGACTAGCGATTCTAAAATTATTGTGAACTCTGAAAATCTCATAATTGAAGATTTTAATAAAGCTATTGACTGCTGGAAATTACCAAAAATCTCAAAAGACGTGATTTACAAAACTAAAAAACTTGATTTTCTTAAAACTGATTATGTTATAAAAACTGAAGAACGTGAT
This sequence comes from Zanthoxylum bungeanum, assembly GCA_019454045.1. NCBI lineage: Eukaryota > Viridiplantae > Streptophyta > Magnoliopsida > Sapindales > Rutaceae > Zanthoxylum > Zanthoxylum bungeanum. The sequence continues at coordinate 70,580 of SKCR01036161.1, forward strand.
ATTACTCTTACAAAGCCCTTTGAAACAATAAATCTATTTTCTGAAAGTGCCTTAAAACATTTAAAAGAAAAGAAATTTAATTATGTGCATGTTGGTTTAATCCAAGTTGGTATAAAGCCCCTTACAAAAGAAGGCTTAGATACTTCTATCTTAGCCATTTTAAGAGATGGCAGATTCGTCTCTTTTGACGATTCTTTACTCAGTAGTATTGAATCAAGTCTCTGTAAAGGACCGATCTCTTTCGACTGTTACCCAAACATCACAATCTCTTTACAAGACAAAAATATTCTCAGAAGCATGGTTCTTCAAATTAAAACCCATAACTACCATATGTTTGAAGGATCAATCCCTGTAGCCTTGATCTACAAAATTTCCTACAAAGCAATACATTCTGCGTTCAATACGCAACATAAAATTCAGTAAAAAAGAGATGAGACTCTTCTCTTACAAACTGATCTTTCAAAATCAAACATGGTTATTCCTAGACCTATCCAATGGAAAGATATAAATCTTCCTGATGAATGGATTCTTGAAGGAGCTTCAGAACCAGTTATTCCAAAGCAACTTGAGCCAAATACAGAGTTACAAAATATAACCCAGTATTCAGATGGAAAAGTCAGATTATCTTTCAAAAGAAGCACTTCATCTAGGTTCAGTGATAGGGAATCTATTTCTAGCATTTCTTCTTTAGAAAGAAAATTCTCTAAAGTCCCATCAGTCATAAATTTACAACCTAGATTTCCACTTCAGATATTCCAAGTTCCTCCATACGTTCTGTTGACTATACTACTAATATCCCTCATCCTGTATATACTAGTAGCCAACATGAACAAACTAAAGCTGATTCTCCTCCTACATCTCCTACATTTTCTGCTGTCACAGAAAATATTATAAATGTCCTACACAAAGATTTCAAATAAATAAATCCTCTTTGCATGACGATTTTTATTCTGATCTTAATAAAGAGAAAAGACTCTGGTTTTTTAAACAGTTCTTAAACCAAAGGAAACAAGTTCAAAAGTCTTATTATGAATTCATAGACCTACATAGGGTACACATCACATTTTTTGATTGGTTTGAAATATATGCTATTGAAAATGACATTTCTTACCCTTTTAAAGAATCAAATCCCATTACTGTTAGAAAGAAAATTTCTCAATGGAATCTTTCTGATAGTGACAGGACTATTGAATCTGAACATCCTCCCTTGAGAAATATAACTATAGACCATGGTGAACCCTCAGTTCAGATTAAAGCCTCACCATTAAAGATTCATAGACCTAATGATACTGATAAAGACTTAGATAGTATTATCCAACAGAATAATTTCTGTAATACTAATCTAAATACAATTGGAAAACAGTTAACTAGGATAGAAAGTCAAATCCAACAATCCACTATTACTGTTCCTTCATTAAAGACTGTAGTAAAACCTAATGAAGACAAGAAACTCAAAAAGCCCATTTTTGAACCATTTCAGATTTCTAGAGAAAGCCAAAAGATTGTTAATGAGTCAAAATCTGATTTTGTTAGAGCTATTAAAGAACAATTAGATAGGATAGAAACATCTTCTTCCTCTTCAAAAAAGAAAGTTGACATTGCCCTAGATACCCCCAATCTAGTAGTAGAATTGGAGTTCTAGACTTAGATAATTGTTCCATAGCTTCTTCGGACATAGAAGCCTTCCAAGAAAATTCCAAACCTATCTCTAAAGTCAATAAAGTTCATTGGGAATTAGCTCTTCCAGCTACTTCTTATTCTCCTCCAGATATAGCTGTTGATAATAGGCCTAGTGCAATAAGCCAATCCCGGTTTAATGCATCTTCTGTCTATGAATGGAATATAGATGGGATGTCTGAATATAACATTCTAAGCCTATTACAACAAATGACCATGGCAGCAAATGCCTACAAAACCCAAACAGGAACCTCTGATAAGGCAATTACAGAGATTATCGTTGCAGGTTTTACCGGTCAACTTAAAGGATGGTGGGATCATCTTATCACCAAAAGTCAACAACTTGACATCTTGGATGCTATTCAAACAGATGAAGACAATGTTCCTATTCTGGATGAATACAACAGTCCTATTCAAGATGCCGTTGCAACCTTAATTTTGACCATTTCCCTCCATTTCATAGGTGACCCATCTCACTTACGAGATAAAAATGCCGAGTTACTACATAATCTTAGGTGTAGAAAACTTAGTGACTTCCAAAGCTATAAAACCACCTTCTTTACACGACTCTTTTTAAGAGATGACGCAAATAATATAACTTGGAAAGAAAAATTCCTTGCTGGTTTACCTACCCTTTTAGGAGAAAAGGTTAGAAATTCCATTAAAGCCCTCCATGACAATCGAATCCCTTATGATAGACTTACCTATGGTGAATTAGTTAGTTTTATCAATAAGGAAGGTTTAAAGATTTGCCAAGACCTAAAATTACAGAAACGCCTAAAATGGGAGCTTAGGAAATCCAAACAGAACTAGGTAGTTTTTGTAAACAGTTCAATTATGATCATTTCAAGGCTAGTACCTCTAAAGATTGTGAAGGAAAATGTTCTTCAAAACCTTATAAAAGGAATTACAATTCTAAAGGATTTAGAAAATCTTTTCCTAGTCCTAAAGAAAATTTCTATAAAAAACCTTCAAAGCCTTATAAGAAATCCAATAAGAATTCTCATAATCCTAAACCTAAAGCCCCCTTCAATTATAAAGAAGCTACTTGTTATAAATGCGGAAAGAAAGGACATACTGCAAAATATTGTAGGATGAACAAAAAACTTCATGAGTTAGATCTCAGTGAAGAAATTCTTTCCAAAATAACAAATCTGCTTATTGAGTCTTCTGAGTCTGAATCTTCCGTAACAGGCTATTCTGAACCTTTACAAGTGGATGAGTTAGTTGACTCAGACACTTCTAGTCAAAGCAATAGTGATTCTGACACAGATTCTTACTTAAAGAATAAGAAACTTAATGTTTTGACTAAAGAACAAGAAACTTTTCTTGAAATTGTAAAACACATTTCAAATCCTGACTTACAAAAAGAGTATCTTGACAAACTCTTAAAGACTTTTGACAAAGGAGAATCTTCTAAGACTCCCGTTTTAAAACAAAATACTTATGATCTTACACAGATCCTAAGTAAAAAGAAAAATAAAAAAGATACACCCAGTTTGCAAGACCTTCAAAAGGAAATCCAAGAAGTAAAAATTGAAATAAAAGAATTAAAAGAAAAACAGAAAAATGATTCTGAAACAATCCAACTTCTTCTTAAAAGTCAATTAGTTGATAATTCTGAAAAAAGTTCAGATTCTGAAAATGATGAATCTGAAAATCAAAAGCTTGAGAATATTGAGTCTCTTCCAAATGATTTTCTTTTTGTTCTAAAGCAAGTAACAACAAGAAAATACCTAATCTGGATTACCCTTATCCTTTCATCTGATTTCCAAATTGACACAGTAGCCTTATTTGACACAGGTGCTGATCTAAATTGTATTAAAGAAATCATTATTCCTAAAAGATTTCATAGAAAAACACATGAAAGACTTTCTGCCGCAAATAATTCAAAACTAAAAATTTCTTCCAAAGTTGATGCTTCAATTCCTAATGATGATTTTGAATTTAGAACTTCCTTTCTTTTAACAAATGATATACATCATGCTGTTATCCTTGGATCTCCTTTCATAAACCTCATTACTCCTTATACTGTCAATTATGATGGTATAACCTTTAAAGCAAAAGAGAAAAAATTAAAATTTTCTTTTATTGAAAAACCTAAAACAAGAAATTTGAATATTGTAAAAGCTTGTTCTGTTTACCAAAATCATGTCAATGTTTTGTTAAAGAAAAAACAGAATGACCTACTTTATTTAAAGAAAGATTTAAATATTGAAAGACTGGAAAAACAGCTACAAACTGATTTCATAAAACAAAAGATTAATGATTTCAAAATATTAATAGAGAAAGAAATCTGTGCTGATCTACCTTCTGCCTTTTGGAATAGAAAGCAACATTTGATAGATCTTCCCTATGAATCCTCTTTTGATGAAAAGCAAATTCCTAATAAAGCTAGACCTATTCAAATGAATATGGACTTAGAAAAACATTGTAGAAATGAGATCAAAGATTTAGAGTCTAAAGGTTTGATTGTCAAATCAAGGTCTCCTTGGTCCTGCGCCGCTTTCTATGTAAATAAAAATTCTGAGATAGAAAGAGGGACACCTAGACTGGTTATCAATTACAAACCTTTGAACAAGGCCCTAAAATGGATTAGGTATCCCATACCTAACAAGAAAGATTTGCTTCAAAAACTCCACTCTGCTTTCATATTTTCAAAATTTGATATGAAGTCTGGTTTTTGGCAAATTCAAATTCATCCAAAAGACCGTTATAAAACTGCTTTTACTGTTCCATTTGGACAATTTGAATGGACGGTTATGCCGTTTGGTTTAAAGAATGCACCTTCTGAGTTTCAAAGGATTATGAATGACATTTATAACCCTTACTCCGAATTTTGCATTGTTTATATTGATGATGTTTTAATCTTCTCAAAAGATGTTGATCAACATTTCAAACATTTAAAGACTTTTTATTTTGCAACTAGGAAAGCTGGCCTAGCCGTTTCTAATACAAAGATTTCTTTATTTCAGACTAAAGTTAGGTTCCTAGGACATTATATTTCCAAAGGAACAATCACACCCATTGAAAGATCTCTTGCTTTTACTGATAAATTCCCTGATAAAATTCTAGACAAGACCCAACTTCAAAGATTTCTAGGAAGTTTAAATTATGTTCTAGACTTTTGTCCAAATATCAATAGGATTGCAAAACCCTTGCATGATAAATTAAAGAAAGTTCATGTCCCCTGGACTGATGAACACACTAAAGCTATTAAATTAATAAAAGATACCGTTAAAGAAATCCCCTGTCTATATTTAGCTAACCCTAGTTTACCAAAGGTTGTTGAAACTGATGCGTCTGACTTAGGGTATGGTGGTATTCTAAAACAAGTTGAGAATGGTAAAGAACAAATAGTTCAATATGTTTCTGCCCATTGGAATGATTGTCAGAAAAATTATTCTACTATTAAAAAAGAAATTTTATCTATTGTTCTCTGCATATCTAAATTTCAAAGTGATTTACTAAATCAAAATTTTTACTAAGGATTGATTGTAAAGCTGCAAAACATGTTTTAGAAAAAGATGTTCAAAACATTGCATCAAAACAAATTTTTGCAAGATGGCAAGCAATTTTGAGTGTTTTTGATTTTGAAATTGAATTTATAAAAGGAGATAAAAATTCTGTTCCAGACTTTCTAACCAGAGAATTTCTCCAAAACAGATAATGCCGCCCAAGAAAAGAGACACTGGCAAAGCCAAGCTTATTGAGCCCTCTGTCCAAAGCCTTTACAAAGAATCCCAATCTCCTCCACTCATTCCAAAGCTAGCCTCAGGCATTCCTATAAAATCTTGGGTTGACACAATCCAAGAAGAAGAAGAATCTTCATCTAAAGCAATTACTTCTCAAAACCAGGTAAATGAATGGATTGAATCCATTTCCAAATCCCCTGAACTTCTACTTGCTTTACAAAGTTTTTCAAAAAGTCAAGATATTCAAAAATCTTCTTCCAAAGAAATTACTTTTCCAAAAACTCAAAAGGAAGTTGTTTTAAGCGAAAGTTCATCTTCCCAAATTATCTCTCAAAAGCTTTCACAAAAATCGGATTGGCATAATAAAACCTATCACCAAAATATTTTGAGTGTTGAAGATGGGTTTTATAATCCTGATCCATTTATTACTCTTTCAAAGTTTTTTCCAAAGGGTTGGTTTTTCAAACCTTGGGATTTATCAAAACCCCAATCCTTTTATCAAAACATTCTTGAATTCACAGAATCTGTGAAATTCAAACACTTTTTCCTTTCAGATGCCCATTCTGAACCGGCCTATTCTACGGCCACTATCCTTAAAGTCCTTTCTCCAAAACAATGGGGAGAACCCCTTCATAACCCTAAAGTTTTCCCTGCAAATTTCCAAAATAGATTAAACCATTGCTTATCCTACTCCTATTGGGATTACCAGCAAGCATGGTTCAATACCTTCCTAATCCAAATCCTAAGAAAAGCCATTCATGGTTATTTTTCTTTAATTCCAAAATAACCGTTGAAAGCCTTCCAAACTGGTTCCAACATTGGTGGAACTATTATGGACCAAGCCCAGATATCCTAACCCCTAATGCTAAATCATGTTTAACCCTTTTCAAAACCCATTATGTTCCCTCTGCTTCAGAAAAAAGATTTCCCCCTTTTCTTTGTTTTTGTACAAATTTCTTTTTACCTTGGGTCTGGATGTGGAATCTTCAATTCCACACTCAAGAAACACATTTACTTATCCAAAGAACTTTCAAAGTTAAATGGTGGTCCAAATTTGATGAAGACTCCAAACTGACCCAGCATATGATCCAGCAATGGCTCTGTGCTAAAGGCCATATTAAATCAAATATTGAAGATGTCAAAGCCCAAAACACGTTTCTCTCTCAGAAGTCAATGGCCCAATCTCTCCTTGCAGGTGCCAAGTCTGAAGAGGAATATTTCCAAGTTATGCAACAACTCCTTGCCTCGAGACCAGCATCTTCTGCTGCCAGCTCTTCAAGTAGTGGGGAGCCACAGCCTTTTATTTCTCTTGGAGATGATAACGAAGATGACTGTTTCGGTATTCTCTCCTCATTAAAGCATTAAAGCAAAAAAAAAAAAAGTATTTGAGAAAAAGAAAATAATTTTCTATTCCCCTTCACTCACTATTCTCATCACGAGAAAAAAGCTGTGGGAAAAGATATTTTCAAAGATTTGATACCACACCAAAGAGCATCCAATGCTCAAGACAAAGACCGGTGGGACCATCTTATGCAAAACCATTGAATGATAGCATTCAAAGCAAAGCATCTTACTATAGCCATGTGAAGAAAGCATTCAAAACCTCCCAAAGCACGTTACAAAGTCAGAAAAGCAGAAGCATATTACTATAGCCATGTGAAGAAAGCATCCAAAGCCACCCAAAGCACGTTACAAAGACAGAAAAGCAGAAGCATCTTACTGTATCTTACTGTTTTTAATAATTGTAATAATTATGGTAGTTGGTTGATTGGGTATATAGTTCCCATTAACTCTCAGTAGAGAGCATCCGTTTTTTTTTAGAATCATCTCTCAATTCCTCTTTTTTCAACCTTTCTCTTTAGTTTAATTTTCATTTTGCTATCCAAAGAAAATGTAAGCATTTGTTTCAAAGTATATGTAAAAGCTGTGTATGTTTATTTAAAAGCAATTTTCAAAGCATGCTTGCAGACTGATAATTTTATTAGCCCTGCCTTTTAAACTGTTACTACTCCTCTGAGGCATAGAGACCAGATCTCTCCCCTCAGTTTTATTTTCTCTTCTCCCTCCTTCACTCAGAGCACCATTTCTGGGATCCAGATCTGGTACTGTGTTTGTCACCCCCAGCCTTATTAAAATCTGAACATTGTGCATTTTCACTGCATCATTGTATTTCTCAGATCCTGTCGTGTATGGTATATATATATATATATATATATATATATATTATTATATATATATATATATATATATATATATATATATATAATATATACACAGATAGCGTGCTCAGCACGACAAATAAAGCAATAACAAAACATATGAAACTTCTTAAACTTCTAAATTCCTCCCAGGACACTTGCGAGGGTGACTGCCGCTTGGGTGATCCGCGCCTCGAGCATGACTTCCAAAGCTGAAGTGGCTGACCCATCTGGTAGCCAACCTGCAAAACTAGCAAACTGGTTTGGTGTGAGTTATAAAACTCAGAAAGTAACCACGCTTATACAACCAACAAAACATAAAGTTAAGCATACTAGAAACTTTCCAACATTACCAAGTTACAAATTCAGCTTTTAACTAACCCTTTATCTATTTCATATGCAAACTATCATATCTATTTACGTATATATATGTACCAATCTAAAAGTCAAAACATCCTAAGCATATAAAGAAAAACTCGAATGCAATGGAGTATATCGTTTAATATCAAATTCACTTCAATCACATGACATGTGAAATCATACATATATACTTTTATCACAAATATCCATCTTTGAAATATTATCAAAACGGAAAATCCAATAAGCTTCCTTCAATTTGAGTGCAATCTTTCTTTCACTTACTTTAATCACGATAGCCTTACAATAGCTTTACCTTCACGATTCATATGCATTTACACATACATATAGCACATTTCTCTTATATTCATACAAACACACTTACATAATTCTTACACATACATTTGTACTCTTTAAAACATCTAATATTCACATCAACTTCAAATCAATCTTTCATCTTACATAAGCATACATAATCCATACATATCACGAGTTCCATCACACACACACACACTCAAGCATCTTTACAATCATCACGCAACCAACTAAGAAGCATACATAACAATCGATACATCAAAGATCATACCATCCCATAATACATACATACGACTGGTTTACACACATAATCATTATACAATCAACCACGAAGCACATTTAACAACCAATTCATCACAAAACACATAATCATACAACACACATATAGGGCTGGCTTATGCATACAATGCTCGTACGAGACTCATTACCTATTTTAAAATAAGTATGAGATGAATGCCGTCCGGACAGATTCCTAACCAGCTTGACTACTACAACACGAGATTATCAACCAATTAACATATGCACGTGCACACATATCACGAGACACAATCTCACATATGCAACACATACATGTCAAACATTATTTATCATCTGATATACATACGTATATACATCAAACAATGAACATATTTATCATTTCGAATTCCGATACCGTAGACTTTAATAATCTAACCGTGTTTTTACCTTTTAATCAAATGCACTTAATCTCCAGAATTCTTATTAGAAACTTTTATTCATAAACACATCTATTCACACATGTACTTTGCCTATTTAAATAGCTTAGCTTATACCAATTTAGAAAACATGATTTGTTCCATTTTCCGATTCTGTATACTCAACATGTACATATCTTAACATCATATGCATATACGTACACATACTTATATACTTATACATTTACATAACGTATACATATCGTTACTGATTCTTACACTTCCATACATCCATACATTCACACAAACATTGAACTCATTTCATAGTTTCTTTTATATCATATCAGTAACAAAGTTCCATACCTGTTGTGGTCGTTTATCCTCACTATGTGTAACCTCGAACTATGTTTTCAAGAATATATCTTATATATTCTCGTCTTAACCTAAACATGTCAATCATATATATTTAAAACATCAATAAATTATTCAAGAATTCATTGCATGAGTTACTTACCTGACTTCGCTAGCACTCTAGGTCCTAATCACATATGTCAAAAAAATGGCGAAATGTCCTCAGAAACACGTCTTACAGTGTTCTCGACTAAACTACGATAAAATTTTGGATCTTTCCCGGACAACCAAATCAAGTCCGATTTTAACACTTTTAGTTTGAGTATTCTTAAAACACCATTACAAACTATTCCAAGTCACTAGTTCACCTAAATTCTCGGTTTACGTGTTTTTGGAAAATCTTCCGAAAACGTTTCTGCAAATGCTACAAAATGGTCCCAAACCCTCTGAACCTACCCAGATTTATCTAAACACTATCTTATCATCACATATGACTCATATCCATCATTACGATAAAAAATATATTAATAAATGAAAAATCCACGTTTACCAAAAATTGGCATAATTTATCGGATCGATTTAATACATTTCATTTTCACTCGGATTCTACCAAATGCTTTTATTCAATATACTAATACATGAACAATTCATTTTATATCATTCCGCTACTCTACGAAACTACTGGATGCATCCGAACATTTAACGAAAAACTTGAAATTTACGAATCTGTACCGGGAGGTCTTACCAAGATTTCGAGGGCATATACGGACTCCAAACGATCCCACGAACACGTTGGAATCAACGAAATTTCGATCGGAGTTACTATTCATAGTGGATCACTATTCATCCGAATCTTCTTCTCTCGATTCACGTGAAACCAAGCACCATTTCGTAAAACCGACACTGCAGCCTTGTAGTACTATTTGAGGGCTTCGATTTGACAGGCCGTGAAATAAAGCGACGAGCCGGGATCAGACAACCCATGACATGCGCACTTCCTTCTCTTTATCGCCACTCACCGGCGTCCTAGAGCTGCCGCCGAACACTATAAGCTGGAGGGGTGACCGGCGTACCGCCTGGCTTGTCAGTCGACAGGCCGTCGGCGTGACCAGTAAGGATGATGATGAAGTTTTGGAGATGGGGTGCATGTGGGGGATTTGTGATGATTTTGCCATTTTTTTGCAAATTCTGGAAACTATGGGTTATTTATAGACAATTTCAAAAAATTACATTCTGACCCGTGAAAATTACAATTAGGTCCCTGCATGGAACTTTCTAGAATTTTCATATTTTTGAAGCCATTCTGATGTAAATTTCGAAAAGTATTCAACGCAAAAGTTGTTCGTCTCGGAAAAATAAGTCTGATGGTTCACAAATCAGCTCAATCAGAGTTTGTTTGAAAGTTTTATAGCCGAAATAAGAATCTGTTACGTGTATAACTGATACAATCAGAAATTGCGTAACTGGTTCTCAAAATCACACGTTTTCCAATGCGACCAAACTTCACTTTAAAATATTCCAAACTATTTTCCAACTTATAAAACTCTTATTTTCGATTACCATCCCGTTTCAAATCTTTATCTTTAATTCGGAAACATTCCAAAAGTGTTCCGAAAAACTCGGGATATTACATGTAAGCTGTCCGGTAGGCCCATAATGTGTCGTCCATTTTTGTAGACCAGTCCCTCCTTATTGAACCAACGGTTCTCTCCAAAATTCTTTTGATTTCTCTGTTGGAAACTTCAACCTGCCCACTTGACTGCGGATAGTAAGCAGTGGAAACTTTATGAGTAACTCTGTATTTGGCTAGGAGTGTATCGAAGTATCTGTTGCAGAAGTGTGGGCCACTATCACTGATGATCGCTCGAGGTGTTCCGAAGCGAGTGAAAATATTCTTTTTGAGGAATTTTAACACCACTTTGGAGTCATTTGATGGATGTGATGTTACTTCAACCCATTTGGAGAGTAGTCTACTACAAACAGAATGTACAAGTTTCCATGTGATGGAACAAAGGGTCATGTAAAGTCAATACCCCATACATCAAATATCTCCACTTCGAGAATGCTTTGAAGAGGTCCTTCATTTTTTCTCGAATTATTTCCCATTCTCTGGCACCTGTCACATTGAAGAACGAATAAGTGAGCATCTTTAAACAGAGTGGGCCAGAACAAACCTGATTGTAAGACTTTGGCTGTAGTTTTATCTCCGCTGAAGTGTCCGCCGTATGGTGATGAATGACAATGCTGTAAGACACTATTGACTTCCTCATGTGGTACACAATGCCTCAATAACTGATCAGCATAATATTTGAATAGGTACGACTCATCCCAGACATAGTGCTTGACTTATTTGAAAAATTTCTTTCATTGCTGATGTGTCCATTCCAACAGCCATTTCCCCGATACTATATAGTTCACATAATCAGCATACCATGGGACTTCCTGCTGCTTGATGGTAAACAACTGTTATTCTGAAAAAGTTTTTTTGATTGTCAGCTCATTTCCAGTTGTACTTCCATTTTCAAGCCTTGACAAGTGATTTGCCACTTGATTTTCTGTCTCTTTCTTGTCTCGGATCTCCACGTCAAATTCTTACAGTAGAAGCACCCAACAGATCAATCTGGGTTTGGAATCTTTCTTTGCGATTAGGTATTTGATTGCTGATTGATCTATGTAGACCACCACTTTGGGACCCAGCAGATATGAGTGAAATTTATCAAAATCAAACACAACTACAAGCAACTCATTTTTAGTTGTTGTGTAGTTGAGTTGTGCTTCATTCAAAATTTTGCTAGCATAGTAAATTGTTTGAAAACCTTCGCCTTATGTTGTCCTAATATTGTACCTACAGCAAAATCACTAGCATCGCATATCACTTCAAAAGGGAGCGTCCAGTCTGGTGCTACTATGATGGGGGCAGAGACCATCTTCTGTTTCAAGATCTCAAAAGCATGGTGGCATTCTTTGGTGAAGTGTAACGACACGTCTTTCTCCAGCAGATTGCATAATGGTTTGGCAATCTTGGAGAAGTCTTTGATGAATCTCCTTTAAAATCCTGCATGCCCAAGAAAACTTCGAATCCCTTTGACGGATGATGGTGTAGGTAATTTTTCTATTATCTCAATCTTTGCTTTGTCTACCTCGATTCCTTTATGTGAAATCCGATGTCCCAGGACAATGCCTTCCTGCATCATGAAATGATATTTCTCCCAGTTGAGTACCAAATTTGTATATTCACATATTTGTAACATTTTTTCCAGATTTTGCAAACAATGGTCGAATGAGTCTCCAAACACTGAAGAGTTATCCATGAAGACTTCCATGTTTAGTTCTATCATGTATGAAAAGATGGCCATAATGCAAGGTTGAAATGTGGCAGGAGCATTACAGAGTCCAAATGGCATTCTACGGAATGCAAAAGTACCATATGGCATGTAAAAGTGATTTTCTCTTGATCTTTTGGTGCGATGGCAATCTGAGAATATCCATCCATAAAATGGTAAAATTCATGTCTTGCCAATCTGCCTACCATCTGGTCAATGAATGGTAATGGAAAATGATCATTCCGTCTTGCTTTATTCAGATTCCTGTAGTCCATGCATACTCTCCATCCAGTCACTGTCCTTGTTGGAATCAGCTCGTTCTTTTCATTAGTGACTACAGTCATTCCTCATTTCTTAGGCACACATTGCATATGACTCACCCAAGAGCTGTCAGAGATGGGATAGATGATACATGCATCCAACCATTTGATTATTTCTTTCTTTACGACTTCCTTCATGATTGGATTTAGTCTTCGTTGATGCTCCACTGTGGCTTTGTACTCATCGTTCATTAGGATTTTCTGCATGTAAAATGATGGACTAATGCCTCGAATGTATGTTATAGTCTAGCCAATAGCTCTTTTGTGCTCGCGTAGTACTTTCAAAAACTTATCTTCATGCACCCATGTTAGCAATGAAGAAATAATCACAGGTAAATCAGAAGAGTTTTCCAAGTATGCATACCTGAGATGCTTAGAAGTGGCTTTAGTTTCTGCTACGGTGGTTCTTCAACCAAGGGCTTGATTCGCTCATTTCTCAGTAGTTCTAAATTTTCCGCATGTGGTTTCGATCTGAAGCGAGAGGCTCCATAAAGATAGATGATACTGTAGGGGTTTTAGTGCAAGTGCAACGAAAGCTCGTGGTTCCGGCGAAATTGTAACTTTAAAACTTTTTAAAATTACCAAATAAATTATTTAATATCCAATATGAATAATTCATTCGTATTTCACCTAAATATATTTATTCAATATCAAATAATGACATAAATAGGTTAGAAACATCGCGAAACATTTACAAAAACATTTTTCCGTAAAATGATATAAAATTCATTTTTGTCTGAACCGACCAGCCAACACACATAGGGGCTGCCCAGGTCAGCTCCAAAAGTTCTTGGGCAGTTCGTGGGCTCCCCAAACAGTGACCAATTCACTGTTTGGACATCGAATACCCAGTAAGGCAGAAACTCATCTGGTAATGTTGTTGTTCGCCATTTTCGTATATTTCAACTCCAAAACAAATTTCGGAAATTGTTCCAATGCCCAAAGCACATCCAATACATTTATAAAACATACATTTCACACTAAAATCACAGAAAATCCAGATCTGATTTGGTAACCAAAAATATCATTTTCATGCTTTAAATCCAATTTTCTCAACATTAATCATATCAACATTAACATCAACCAAGCCACCACCTATGAAGAACTCAAAAAAAATTCTAGGAGTTAAAAGAGTGGTCATAACACTCTAGAATGCAACAAGTCATCAAATGAAAAAATTGAATCAACATTACATTAATATCATCCAATCAAACTTCACATATGCATCTAGTCTCCAAATTCATCCTCCAAATCAAAAAGCCCCAAAATATAAGAAAGGAAGAAACCCTAGAACTATTCTAGATTTTCAAGAACAAGAAACAAGCTTTCTAAGTTTAAGATTATTGAAGATTACCTCTAAATCTTATAATTTCCTTAAACATTTTCTTAAATTTCTTCTCTTTCTTCCTTGTATCTTCAAGAACATTTTGGTAACCATTTTTGGAGATAGGTTTGGCCATAGGAGCTTGACTAAAGAGAAAAAACATAATTTCAAACTTTAAATACAAGGCATAACCGACTTAGGGTGTTTAAAGAAGGGTATTTTGGTCATTTAGTCAATTTGTAAACATTAAGCTTAATAAAATCATGGCACATGTAACCGATAATAATCAAACATATTACATAACAATTATGTAATATTGGAATAATTTAATTATCTAGATATTTAATATTTAAATACCTAAATAATTAATTAGTGCGATTATTATTATATATGTATTTTTATTTACATTAAATAACAAATACATATATTAATGGCATGTGTCAAAATATCATTTGACAATTAATTAATATGTATCAAATCAAATTTTGTATCAAATACAAATACAAATCTCACCTGACTCCAACATCTTTATTGATTTCAGTGTCGCTTTTCAACGTTATGGCTTGGCATTGCTCCTTCCATCCGTTCCTTGGATTTAGTTCTTTGTTGCTAGAAAAGGTACCTTGTGATCTGTAACTCTGAGCATTCGCCAGTTGTCCCAATTGATTTTCTAGTGCCTTTATAGAAATTGTTTGGTTTTGAAACATAGCATCATATGATGCTGCTTGATTTGAACCACAGCTACTAAAGCATCATATTTTGCTTCTTGTTTTTTCATCTAAGCCGGCACTTCTGCTATTCCTGGTTCTTTTTCATACTTTTGGCCTTTGTTATGCTGTTGGAATTCGGGTGGTGGATTGTTCCTTTGCCCTGAAGTGTTGCTCCATTCGAAATTGGGATGATTCCTCCAACCTGGGTTTTAGGTGTTGGAATATGGATTGTTTCCCTGTCTGTTGAAATTTCTGACATAGTTCACAGTCTCATCATGTTGTTTGTAAGATTCTGCCACTGGTGCTCCTCCATATGGTTAACTTGTGGATCCAACATTACCATGCATGCTAAAAGTTTCCAGATATTTGTATATCTGATCAAGCTTGGCATTCATTGCTATGTTCGCTCCTACTTCGTGGATTCCTTCTATTCGTTGGATCATGTTCCTCTCTGTTGGCCACAAGGAATTGTTGTTGGCAATTTCTTCTACTAAGTCTCAGGCCTGATCTTCTCATTTTTCCATTAATGCTCCCCCAGCAGCAGCATCTATTGTGGTTCTCATTAGTCTAGAAAGTCCATTGTATAAGGTTTGGACTTGTAGCCACTTTACAATCTCATGGTGAGGATATTTTTGGAGCAATTCTTTGTATCTTTCCCATGCTTCGCAAATGGATTCTAATTTATGTTGCACAAAGGATATGATGTCGTTCCTCAGCTTTGTTGTTTTGGCTGAGTGAAATTATTTTGCAAGGAATTTGGTGGCAAAAGTGTTCCAAGATGTGATGGATCCTGCTGGTAGTGAATGGAGCCAAGCCTTAGCTCTTTCTTTCAAAGAATATGGGAACACGCAGACGCATTGCTTTTTCTACCGCTCGGTTGTAATTGAATGTGCCACAAACTTCCAGGAAGTTACTAACGTGGGAATTAGGATCTGCAGTTGCATTCCCCTAGAACTGACCTAATTGCTGTATCATCTCAATACATGTTTTGATGTCACACACATTTGCAGGTAATAGAGGAAGTACAATGCATGATATGAAGCCGTCAATCACCGAAATTGTTTTGGCTCGAATAAGAATTGGTGGTGCAACTTCCAAAGGTTCAGGTTCTTGATTGTTCATGTTGATCAGTGCTTCTTGATCTTCTCATTTTTCCCTTCTCAACTGTCTGATTGTTCTTTCAATTTCTGTGTCAAGCGGATAGATTTCAAAGCTTCTGCTTAAACTAAGCCAAATGTAGTGGCATTTATCCCTAGAAACGGTGCCAAAAACTTGATCGGTGTTAAACACACACGTTACACAAGCGTACATATCATTCAAGTGGTATAAAAATATTGATCACACGAGGACTTAATACCTATCCTATCAATTTTATTGAAGTTAAAATTCTACAAGTATCTAATTAAATTTGTTTGTTGGTTGGATGGAGATCTAAACTAAAAACGAGTAATTAAAATAGTGTAAAAGTGAATTAAAGTAAAAATCAATATTATAAAGCTATCTAGGGTTGTGAATCCATCCAATATTTTCTAAAGTGAAGTGATTATCTTATGCTTGTGTAATATATCAGTTTATTAACCTAGAACAAGAAAATATACAAAAGCCTTTTCCGATGGTCAGATACAAACATCCAAAGTAACCTAATTAACTATATTCCTATGTTAACCAAGAAACTCTGAATTCATTAAGATTAAGTTCCAATTATGGTTACCTACGCCCGACAGGTATATTCCTATCGGGGAAGGAAATCTTCCATAAGGTAAGATCGTGAGCTATTGAGTCTAAGGCTGAAACCTAAAATCTATTTTTCAAGTTTATTTTAAGTTTACCATATCAATCTTATTAGTGGCCAGTTAATAAGAAGCATTAAGATTAAGACTCAATAAATTAACCTACCCAAGACACAATATAACCAACTTATAAACCAGTGATATTGAGATTCATCATAACCCTAGATATTGTATTTAGTTACGACACATATCTATGACTACTAAAGACTTAAATTAATAAAACATTATAAAACAAATTTGAAAATGTTGGGGTTAAGAGATCCACTTTTATTACTTCTAATTTAGAAATCTTCCTTATTATAATATATAAATTTGCATATATTACCAACCGAATATATAGGCGGTATCTTAATTAAGTCATATTTTAATTAATTCCAACTGATCGTAAAGGCGGTATCCAATTAAGTCAGGTTAAAATAATTTAATTAAGTCCAACCCACCATAAAGACAGTATCCCATTGAGTCAGGTTGTATGATAATTTATATATTATAAATAAGGGAGATTAGTCTAAACTATTATAATAAAAGCTTCACTTTTTCATCCCAGCAGAAAGAAGTTACCTACTCATGCTTTAAGTAAAACACACATAATTTTATTCCAAAAATAAAAATTAAATAGAAGAAAGCTGAAAATAAACAAATAAGATACTCTCTTCTTAGTAATCTAAGAATTTCCCCAGAAGAAAGTAGGAATTTTCCTTCTGAATTCGGCCTTAATTTATAGGCTCCAAAATCGCCACGCATCGCGACGCAAAATGCATGCGCGTATATTGATATATATACAAAACACATCATTCTCATATTTGACTTCAATAAGTCAAGTCTTTTCTATAATAGTCAACATCCGATGTTACACACCAAGTAATAAAATCATTTTTATTACTTGGGATCGCAAAAAATATATTCTATTAAATAGAATAAAATATTCCATTTAATAGAATAAATGACAAACTTTTACTTGTACCTACAGGCCCAAATACTTTTAATTGTATAACCGTTATACAAAAGAAAAATTCAAATCTCAAACTTTTCAAGATTCAAATTTTTTACTTATACATATCGTATACGTAATTATGGAAACCAATGGAACCTTAATCAAAAAGATGATTTAGTGCTTCTAGAGCATATCCCCAAGAGTATCGAAACTAATTCGATAATACTCAATAAAACGAATCAAATCATATAAGATTCGAATCCTCTCACTCACAAATTTCATTACAATAGAATCGTAGAAGAATGATATTGTGTAAGAATCGTATTCAGTAAAAAGTCTTAGAATTAATTACCCTAAATTCATTTGTTTGATGATATCATGTAACACCCCGCCAAAGGCAGGATGCTACCGGCATGAGACAGGATTGACCCATCTCCATAAGCCTCTAAATCTATAAAAATCCGACATGATGTATCCTAAAACTGGATAACCTGGATCTCAATCCAGAGTCAAAATGATCCTAAAATAAACATCATATATCAAAATGGACCTCAGTTCCACACCAACACATCAAAATCATCACCCAAGGTCTTCGTGCCCATATTATCTATCACCACTCAAGGGCTCTGTGGCCACAACATCATCAGCAATCAAAACATTTACTTAATATAAATACAAATAGCGTGCTCAACATGATAAATAAAATATTGATCAAAATCCTTGACCTCTAAAACTCCTCCCATGACACTTGCGAGAGTGACTGCCGCTTGAGTGATATGTGCCTTAAGTATAACTTCTAAAACTGTTGTGGTTGACCAACCTGAAAAACTAGCAAATTTGTTTGGTGTAAGTTTTAAAAAATCGGTAAGTAATCATGCTAGTATTACAACAAACAAGTCAAACATATACAACAAACAAATAAATCTAACATATCAACAGATTGTCAAAATTACTAAAATGTTACAAGTTTAGATTTATCAACTTTTATTATCCTTTATACTTTACCATGATAAAATTTTCATATATGCCAATTTATTAGCCAAACATTCAAATCTCACAATGTATCATTCTGAACATTACAGAACAAGTCATTTTACGTTGAATCTATTTCTATCATATGAGACATGGAGTCAGATTTATTATACTTTAATAAATTAAGCATCTTTGAAATATCATCAAATCAATAGAACCAACATACTTCATTCTATTCAAAACATACTTTCTTCGATTCGGTTACAAACTATCTTCAATATAAAAACAAACTTACTTATGTTCCAAAACAAACTTTTTTCCACTCCGATAGTCTTACAATAGCTAATATTCGGGATTCATATGTATTGACACATATCATAACTCTTTCATGCAAATACAATTTTAGAACACTTACACATTTACATACACATGAAAGCAACTTAGCAAACACATTTTACAACATTTTAAACTCACACTAGTTTTCAAATCATTCATTCACTCTAAAATAACATACACAGTTCATAAATATTACGAATTCTATCACACATACAGAAACACTCAAACATACAAACAATCATCGTACAACCAACAACGAAGCATATATAACAACCAATGCATCAAAGAAAACATATCCAAATAATTTATACATATGGTTGGGTTACATATACAACGCTCGTACGAGACTCAGTACCTATTTTAGAATAGGTATAAGATGAATTTCGTCGGAACGGATCCCTAACTAGCTCAACTACTACACCATGAAATCATTAACTGATTAAACATACATACATGCATACATATCACGTGACACTAACTCATCACACGATTTCTTGTACACAAGCATATATAAGAAAAATATTGCTTTATCATCAAAATCCTCATACACATACGTCTATACAGATACATATATATATCAAACATATGAATATACCCATTACCTCGAATTTCGATACCATATTTTATAGTCCTAATATTCATTACTTAGTGATCAAACATTCACCATTCAGAATTATTATCTTAAACATTGACACAATATCTTACCAAATTTATATTTCCATTCATATATGTATCATATCAATCAAAAATTTCTATCACTCAGAACAGACTTAACTTATACCACTCAATCTCTATACAACTAAATCGTATTCATTAGCCAATAAAAACTTTATCCAATGACGCACATCTACACGGCTAATACAAATTCAGAAATCGTAACTTGTTCTATTTACCGATCTTATATACTCAAATTGTTCATAGCTTATCATCACATGCATATAAAAATACATGTCCCAATGCTTATACATATGCTTATATATATACTTATACATATGTATACTCATTCACATATACATATGCATACTATTTCAGGTTCATACACTAACATGCATAATACATACATATAAACATTAACCTCATATAACATCTTACTTTATATCACAAACAATAACATAAAATCCATACCCGTGGATGTCGATTACCTTAACCATATGTAATCTCGAATTCGTTACTCTAAAACTACCTTTTAACTATATCTTTTAATCCCTTAACATTTCAATTATATATATAACATGAATTCACCAACTCAAGTTCTCATCACATGGGTTACTTACCTGGCTCTACGAGCACTCCGGGTCATAGTCAAATCTGTCAAAATTAATGGCAAAACACCATCAGAATCATGACTTATGGAGTTCTCGACTAAACTATGATAAAATTCTGAATCTTTCTGGAACAACCAAATCAAGTCTGATTTCAATGTTTTTAGTTTCAATAATCATAAAAACACCATTATAAGCTATTCCAAGCTACTAGTTCACCTAAATTCTCGGTTTATGCGTTTTTAGAAAATCTTTCGAAAACGTTTATGTAAACGTTACGGAAGGGTTCCAAACCCTCTGAACCTACCCAGATTTATCCAAATATGTTCGTAATATCACATAAAACTGATAACTGTCATTAAAATCAAAACACATCACTATACGTAAGAACCCATTTTTACCGAAAACTTACATATTCTATCAGATCGACCAAACTCATTCTGTTTTCACTCGGATTCTACCAAATACATATATTCAATATACTCATACCCAAACAATTCAATTTATATCAATAAGCTATTATACAAAGCTACTGGATACATTCGAACATTTAATGAAAAACTTAAATTTGCGGATTTTTACTGGGAGGTCTTACTGAGTTTCGAGGGCATATACGGGTTCCAAATGATCCTAATAAAGCACTGGAGCCGAAGAAATTCCGATCAAAGCTACTGTTCACTGTGGGTCACTATTCATCGAATATTTCTCTCTCGTTTCATGTGCAAGCATGCATGGAACTAAAAATTCATCACCGCCAACTTACACTACTCCCTGAGAGTTTCGATTTAGTTGGTGGCTCGGGCCGTGAAATGAAGTGAGGAGCAGGGATCGATAAACCCATGTGCTCATGTGTCTCTTTCTTTTCTCGCTGTTCGACGGAGATTTAAGGCTGCCATTGGCCACCACAAGGTGGAGGGGTGACCAGCAGTCCTCACTCGTGTTTTGGGATGGGGGTCATGTGGGATTTTTGATTTCTTTTGCCATTTTCGTGAATTAAGAAAATATTGGGTATATATAGAAAAGTTTCAAAAAATTACGTTTTGACCCCGCGAAATAGCAATTAGGTCTCTACCATGAGGTATTCACAAAAATTCATATTTTTGAACCCCTTTTGATGTAAATTTTAAAAAGTGTTCAACACAATATTTGTTTGAGTCAGAAAAAGAGTTCGATGATTTAATAATCAGCTCAATCAGAGTTCGTTTGCTATTTTTATAGCTAAAATATGAAACTTTTACGCGTATAACGATATAATCAGGAATTACGTAATCGGTTCTTGAAACCACACGATTTCCAACTCGATGAGGCTTCACTTTTAAACATTATGACCTATTTTCCAACACATATACTCTTATTTTTGAATACCACCCTATTCCAAACCCTTAACTTTAATTCAGAAACCTTCCAACACTGTTCTGAAAAACTCGAGATATTACATCTTCCCCTACTTATAAAAACTTCATCCTCGAAATTTATTTATCCATACTTCCAAGCATTCAGAGTCGAACACAAGTACGTTACAATCTTACTGTATTAGAGAATTCCTCATTTACATCTTCAAAAGTTACATATTTCTCACATTAGTACAAACTATGCTATTTCAAAACAAAACACATCGAATCAAATATTTTATACCAAAACCGCTTCAAAATTATCATCTCAATTCACACTCATTCATAGAAACACACTCAAACCATTTCAAACTCATCCATCAACAAAAAATGAAGTTGGACACAGATTTTATACAGCCAATCACATACATCATCTGAAATGAGGAACATAACACATGCATCTTACACACTATCCAATACAACATCAAAATAGAAACTTAACACGAATTTCATACTATCTATTTCGTCCATAATATAAAATGGAACTCATTTATTTCACATCATGTCATTCTATATCATATATGTAAACGACATTAATATCAAAGTTTACATGCATAAATATCTCATTGCACATAGAACCTTATATGGCTGACAACATAGCATACATAACCATCACAATGCCCAAAATATCTGTGTTTAGCCATAAAATTACATACGTGCTCTCGTATTGAACATAAACTTTTATACAAACAAATACATCCAGTGTCACGGCTAGAAGTGACATATCTCACAAAAGGTAATCGAGGTAGACAAAGCAAAGATCGAGACAATAGAAAAATTACCTCCACCATCATAAGTCAAAGGAATTCGAAGTTTTCTCGGGCATGCATGATTTTAAAGGAGATTTATCAAAGACGTATCCAAGATTGCTAAATCTCTGTGCAATCTGCTGGAGAAAGACGTGTCTTTGAACTTCACCAAAGAATGCCACCATGCTTTTGAGATCTTAAAATAGAAGTTGGTCTCCGCCCCCATCATAGTAGCACCAGACTGGATGCTTCCATTTAAAGTGATGTGCGATGCTAGTGATTTTGCTGTAGGTGCAGTTTTGGGACAACGCAAAGCAAAAAATTTTCACACATCAACTACTCAAGAATTAATTAAAAAATTGACTTAATCAGGATACCGCCTATATGGTCGGTTGGTAATATAATACAGATTTATATATTATAATAAATGAGATTTTTAAATTAGAAGTAATAAAAGTGGATCCCATAACCCCCGGTATTTTATTTTATTGTTTTATTTTACCTTTTTAATTTTTAAGTTTGTTTTATGTTGTTTTATTTATTTATGTCATTAATAATCCTAGATATGTGTTGTGACTAAATACTGTATCTAGGGTTGTAATGAATTCCAATATCACCGATTTATAAGTTGGTTATTTTATATCTTGGGTAATATATTGGTTTATTTATTGAGTCTTAATCTTAACGCTTCTTGTTAACTGGCCACTAATAAGATTGATTTGGTAAACTTAAAATGAACTTGAAAAATAAATTTTAAGTTTCAGCTTTAGACTCAATTGCTCACGATCTCACCTTAGGGTAAATTTCACTTAAGGTAGATTTCCTTCCAGGATAGACATATACCTATAGGGCGGAGGTAGCCACAATCGGAACTTAATCTTAATGAATTTAGGTAACTGTGTTAACATAGACATATGATTAATTGGGTTACCATCGACATATGTTTTTACATATTTTCGTGTTCCTTGTTAATAAACCGATATATTACATAAACATGAGATAATCACTTCATCTTTAAAAGATATTGGAAGGATTCACAACCATAAATAGCTTTATAATAATTATTGTTTCTTTAATTTACTTTCACACTGTTTTATTTACTTGTTTTAGATAAAAATCACTATCTAACCAAAAATCAAATCAATTAGATACTTGTAGACATTTAGCTTCATAAATTGATAACATAGGTATTAAGTCCTCATGGGATCGATACATTTTATACTACTTGAGCGATACGTGCGTTTGCATTACGTGTGTGTTTATTAAAATAGTACGCAGACATTTGGAACTAGGGCAGCGGGTGTTGTTATACAATTCAAGGTTGAAATTTTTCCCTGGAAAGCTGAAATCAAGGTGGTCAGGTCCATTTGTGATTACTCAGGTGTTACCTTACGGAGTAGTAATGATATACAACCCAAACTCCAACAACACATTCAGGGTAAATAGCCAGCGTGTCAAGCACTACTGGGGAGAATAATTTGAACGAAAAAAAGAAAGACTCACACTGGCAGATCCAGTCTAACATTCAGACAATCATGTCTAGCTGACAAAATGACATTTAGCATTAGCAGGGAGGCAACCAATGCAATTTGTGTATATATTGAGATTTGGTGTGTTTTATTTTTGTGTGTTTAAATTTTTGTAGGAAAAGTGACAGACAGGATGGAAGACATTCTCGCAAATCTTCACAAGCATTTTCCTTCTCTCCCTCAAAATAATGATGAAAGCCTACAAAGCACGTATTGAACGAATGAGACTTCTGATGATTAAAGGTATTCATAGTGACATTCGTTGGATAATTGAAGCACGAGTCCGATTGGCAGTGAGTAATCTGACGCTTTTATTTCATTTTTTCCTGATTTAGGAAAAAATAACTATACTAAGAAAAGAAGAGCTAAATAATGAGCGGAAAATATATCAATATTTACCGCCCCTTTTACCTAATATTTTGTTTAGTTTCTCGGGTTTGATGAACGTTTTGATGTGTTTTAATTTATTCTGCAGATAAAATAATATTGGGATTCAATGAAATAATTTAGGATGAAATGTGGAACAAATAAGGGAAAAAAATGGACTTGACATATGGATTTTGGAGGTTGGAAACTTGAAATGGTGTTCTAACGAAGTACATTTTCAGAAATTCCAATTTTACGCAATTTTCATATTTTGGCCATACTTTTTTACTCCGATATCGGATTGAGGTGATTCAAGTTCCAGATTAAAGAGGACTCAAAGATCTACAATTTGACGTTCATAATAATTTTGAATTCTGAAGATTTCATGACCAAAATTGATGAAACATCTGGAAGTGTGTTATGTGTAATTATTAAAGTCATTTTGAAAAAAAAAATAATAAATGAAAAATGAAAATTGTCAAACTTCCACTAAACATGCTTGCATGTTTGGTGGAGGATTTGGTGCCATGTTTGGTGCCATATTTTGTGTCATGTTTGATGCCATGTTTGGTGGAGCAATTGATGGAGAAATTGGTGGAAGCCTTCATATTTACCTATCAATACCAAGCCATTTCATTTGTAATTCTCTTTCTTTCCTTAGATTTTTGTAAGGAATTTAGGGATTGCATCTTGTTTGTACGTATTTTCAGTATTTTAATTATGTATTTTTATTTTTAGTAATAGTAATAGTAATAGTTTATTTTATTTTCTTTTCTTTTCTTTTCTTTTATGTTTATTAGTTAAATTTCCGCTAAGGAATGGTGAAGCTTTTAATATTTTAGTTTAGATCAATCTCCCTTAAATATAATATGGAAATTATAATTTAAACTAAAGGTTATACCGCCTTAATGGCTAGTTTTATTTATTTGACATAATGTGACATCGCTTATATGGTCGATCTTTAGGTGATAGATAATTACCGCCTAAATGGCTGGTTTATGGACAAATGATAACACCGCCTTTATGGTTGGTTAGACTTAATTGAAAATCTGACTTAATCGAAAATCTGACTTAATCAGAATACTGCCTATATGGTCGGTTGATAATATCAGTGATAATTTCTATATTATAATAAGGGAGATTTCTAATTTAGAAATAGTAAAAGTGGATCCCCTAACCCCAGTATTTTAATTTTATTATAGGGAAGTGATGAAACCCAATATTTATATGCTTAATAAATGATTTAATTATATAATGGGTAATTCTCTAGTTTGTTTATTGAATTTTAAACTTAATGCTTCTTGTTGCCTGATCACCAACAAGATTGATGTGGTAAACTTAAAATTAACTTGGAAAAGGGATTTTAGGTTTTATCCTTAGATTTAATAGCTCACGATATTCCTTGAGGATAGATAACCCTTTAATAGATTTCTTTACAAGATAAGAATATACATGTCGGGCGTGGGTAGCCATAATTGGAACTTGAACTTAATGAATTCAGATAACTTGGTTAACATATGAATATGATTAATTGGGTTATACTGGGTATTTGTGTCTGACCATCAGAAGAGGCTTTTGCATAATTTCGTGTCCAAGTTAGCAAACCGATTTATTTCACATATGTAAGAGAATCAATTCATCATTAGAATAATATTGTGTGGAATCACAACCCTAGATATTCGTGTCTTTTGTTTATTTTCCTTAGTATTTTCTTTTGTGTATTTATTTATTTTATTTATTTGTCAAATCCACATTCAACCAACCAATCAAACAATCATTCTTTTCTCCCTTAATTAGATACATGTAAACAAATAGTGTTAACAATTAATAATAACAGTAGGAATTAAGTCCTTATGGGATCGATATTTTTATACTGCTTGAACGATACGTGCGCTTGCGTTATACGTGTCTGATTACGCCGGTCAAGTTTTTGGCACCGTTGCCGGGGACTTATTTTTCCTGAGTTAGTAATTTTGAAGCTATCTAATTTACTTGTATCTAATTTTTTTTATCTGTAATTTTTATTCCATTCTTTTATTTTTTAGGTGGTTGACATGGATCTTTATTGGGAGATAGAAAGATTATGTGCTTTACTAAAAGAAGATACACCTTAAATCAGAGAGCAATAGTCCGGTTTTCTGAAGCCTGTTGTCGCGCCTAATTATCCCTGGATGTCAGAATCATTCAACACATATGCTCAAACATATCAGAACATAATAAGGAGATATGAGATATGTGATAGTAACCACCTGAGCATCAATCATTACTGCAATTCAGGGTGGCAGAATTATCAGAATCCTTCAAGGTACGAAGAACCAACATATTTCACTGAACCTTATTCTCCATCTTATCCACCATTCACCTACGATCTTCATCAAGAACCAGAACCATCAGATGAAGATCAGATGATTGACATGCTCAAAGATTGGTTCAAGAAACAAGACAAAAAGTTTGATACAATGCTTGAAACATTCCAGAATCAATTCGAAAGTATTCAGAGACAATCAGCATTCATTCAGAGACTGACAGATCAAACGAGACAATTAACAGAAAACTAGAGCTACATACCTCATGAAATATTTTCCGATGAAACTGATGAAGCCTTCGAGTACCCAAAGTTTCACAATGACACCATAACAGAGGAAGAGGCTGAGCAGTATCAAGAACCAGAGGTATTAGTTCAGAAGCCCAAACCAGCAAAGTCTCTGTTTGATTTTTATTATTCAGATTCTGATGAGGATGAAGAAGTAGAGCTGTTTGTGCCAACAAAAATTGAGGATGAAATTCTGTATCCTCAAAATGAAAATCTTGGAACTTTCATTGCACTAATGTTTGAAGAAGATCTACCTGAGCCAGTCACATCAACCTCAGAGGATGAAGACCTAAAATCTGACATCTTTTTACATCCTCAGATTGATACTTATGGAGCATGCATTTCACTGATGACAGATGAAGAATTGAATGCGGAAATCCTAAAATACATATGTGAAGAAAAGGTGGAGCAAGAAGCAGAGCAAATGGAGGAGTAATTGTCTGACCAAATTGAAGATCTCAGGCATTCAGGAGAAACATCACTATTTTGGGGAGTACTGATCAAAGATATCGCCCAGAATCTTGACAAAATGGAACTTCCATTCAAATTCAAGCACCATACAAGACCTCCTGATTTTCTTTCTTTCTTTTCAGGAACCACCGGAGCGATAAAGATCAAAAAGGTGGAACGAGCACTGAATGAGACAAAATTATTTTTGCCACTTTACCGTTGGAAGAGACCTTTCAAAAGCAACTCTCACGGGATTATCTTTAATCAGACATCCAAAACCACATTGGAACCTCCTTGATAGATGGATTTCAGTCACGTCTGGCTGAAGATGAAAAATTTAGTGCTAGTAGGGAGGCAACCCATGCAATTTATTGTAATTTATGTTTTCATATTTTATGTATACATATTGTAGAGTTTTTAATTTTGTGAGATATTTTCAGGGAAAAGCACAAACGAAGTATTTAAGGCAAATCAAGACAGAAGGAATGATGTTTGGCAATCACAGAAATGAGAGCTAATTCATTAGTGATGGCTAAGTAAGGAATGAATTCTTGAGACGCATCCTGATGAATTTATACCAAACGAGTGGAATATTGCGTAAACAATTTTGTTGTTTTAATAATTGTTTTGATTTGCTTTTTTGTTGTAATTATCTTTATTTTCGCCGACAGCATCCAGAATTTTTGACCTTTCACGATATATTTTACTATTTAGCTAATAATTATTCTTTTAGAAGATACTAGTGCTATTATTACTCACCCTTTTCTGGTGCTATAAATTCAACTCATCATTACACTTTTGAAGGCATCCAGTTTTGAGAAAGAAATACATAAAAAAAATGGAATCAACTTCAAAAAGAAGAGTTTAAAACATCTCTGTGTTTTATGGTACTAGTGTTGGTACTAAGCCACAATACGTAGCGGCAACACAAGATTTGGGTCGAGTGTTAGCTGAAAGAAATATACACTTAGTATATGGTGGTGGCAATCTTGGACTAATGGGGATTGTTTCAAGGGCTGTACAAGAAGGAGGCAGTCAAGTCTTGGGTATCATCCCAAAACCTTTGGCATAGGCGAATCTTATAGGACCATCAAACGGAGAGGCACTTATTGTGTCAGGTATGTCTGAGCGACTGGTGGAAATGATTAACCGTGCTGATGCTTTTATTGCTTTGCCAGGTGACTTGGGCACATTGGAGGAAATTTTTACAGTGTTATCTTGGGCAAACTTGAGCATACATCAGAAACTGATTGGACTGCTTAACGCTGATGAATTTTATGATTTTCTTTGTGTATTTCTTGATGATGCCCGGAGAAATGGATTTGTGTCAAAACCTCTAAAAGAACTCTTTTTCACTGCCAGAAATGCCCAGGATTTAATAAACCAAATATTAGCCTTTGAACCACAAATTGACCCTATCATTTCCAAGATAAAATGGTCTGATAATGATCGTGGTAAGAAGCGTAGGATAAATCTGGATCTTAACCTTTAATTTCCTTTATAGATGCAGCATTTCAGCTAATCAGGTACTATCTTCTAAACTCATCTTCTACTTCTTAAAACATTGGGGACAATGTCTCATTTAGGTTTGGAGGAGAGGAATAGTTGACTAGTATCTTGTTTTTATTATGTTATTTTTAGTCAAAAAAATTTCAAAACTTTCAAAAAAATTTAAAAATTTTTAAAAAATTAAAAAAAATATTTTATTTTTGTGTTTTTAATTTGATTAATCAGGTGAAATTGGTGTGAGATAGTTGTGTAAGAAATTTCCACTCCTTAGACGTATATCAACCTATTTCATAACAAGTTAATTTTTGTTTATTTCCTTTTGAATTATTTAATTTCTGAATTCTCTATAATACTGACTAAATTGGATCCTTATATGTTCAGTTGACAGATATTATCAAAATTCATGGTAACATACAACCATCAGATGTATTTGAAAAGTTTGTAAGATTCAGTGCTTTAGTTTAATTGGAGGAAACATCTAAAAAGCAATGGAAAAAAAAAAGAAAAAGAAAAAAAAAGTGTGTATATATATACAAAAAAAAAACGTCTGAGATCCAAGTCATTAAGTTCGTAAAGATGTTTTAACACCTAGTGCCCTAAAGCCAACTGGCTTGGGAGTCACTGGCTCAAAGCTTGCTACATGGATCAAAGTTGTATAAAAAATAAAAAGAAACATCTGAAATCCGAGTAATTAATTCTGTAGGGGTGTCTTAACACCCAATGCCCTATAGCCAACTGGTTTGGGAGTCACTGGCCCAAAGCTCATTACATGGATTGAAGATGATGCTTTCTTTATTTTATGTAAAAAAAAAAAAAAAAAAAAATCATTGCTAAAAAAGTGTGAATTTTGATATAACTTTATGACAAAAATATTACTCTCTTTTCAACTACACTTATGAATATTATGGGCACAATGATTTGATTAATACCTTGTTGGTTGTGTATATGAAGAATGGTAAAAAAATAATCAGAGAATTTACTTATTTGGTAATTTAGAAAGAAAGAAAACAACTACTAACTTAGATAAGAAGTTTCACTTGCTTAGTCACTAACTTGTTTATTCTCTTTTCTCTTGTCTTTTTACTGTTGTGTGTATTAGATTGACGTTTGTGGGTATCATCACTGTAAGCCCTCACGAGACTACAACTCATCCACTAGAGACACCTAGGGGTTTAAAGGCTTATTGCATATGCTAAATGCAACCGTGATCCCTACGAAAGTGGCTTAGTTTAATTTTAATTGTTTATTGTATTTTATTTTGTTGTTTTGCTCGAGGACTAGCAAAATGTTAGGTTTGGGGGTGTGATGAGCAGAAAATATATCAATATTTACCGCCCCTTTTACCTAATATTTTGTTTAGTTTCTCGGGTTTGATGAATGTTTTGATGTGTTTTAATTTATTTTGCAGATAAAATAATATTTGGACTCAATGAAATCATTTAGGATGAAACGTGGAACAAATAAGGATAAAAAATGGACTTGACATATGGATTTTGGAGGTTGGAAACTTGAAATGGCGTTCTAACGAAGTACAATTTCGAAAATTCCAATTTTGCGCAATTTTAGTATTTTTGCCATAACTCCTTACTCCGATATCGGATTGAGGTGATTCAAGTTCCAGATTAACGAAGACTCAAAGATCTACAGCTTTGACGTTCATAATAATTTTGAATTCTGAATATTTCATGACCGAAGTTGATGAATTATCCGAAAATATGTTATGTGTAATTATTAAAGTCATTTTCAAAACAAAATAAATAAATAAATAATGAAAATTGTTTATTTTCATAATCGTGATCCCTATGAAAGTGGCTTAGTTTAATTTTAATTGTTTATTGTATTTTATTTTGTTGTTTTGCTCGAAAACTAGCATAATGTTAGGTTTGTTGGTGTGATGAGCGACAAATATATCAATATTTACCACCCCTTTTACCTAATATTTTGTTTAGTTTCTCGGGTTTGATGAACATTTTGATGTGTTTTAATTTATTTTGTAGATAAAATAATATTGGAACTCAATAGAATCATTTAGGACGAAATGTGGAACAAATAAGGGCAAAAAATGGATTTGATATATGGATTTTGGAGGTTGAAAACTTGAAATGGCGTTCTAACGAAGTACAATTTCGGAAATTCTAATTTTGCGCAATTTTAGTATTTTTGCCATAACTCTTTACTCCGATATCGGATTGAGGTGATTCAAGTTCCAGATTAAAGAAGACTCAAACATGTACAACTTTGACGTTAATAATAATTTTGCATTCTGAATATTTCATGATCGAAATTGATGAAACAGTCGGAAGTGTGTTATGTGTAATTATTAAAGTCATTTTGAAACAAAAAAAATAAATAAATAAATAATGAAAATTGTCAAACTTCCACCAAATATGCTTGCATGTTTGGTGGAGGATTTGGTGCCATGTTTGGTGCCATATTTGATGTCATGTTTGGTGCCATGTTTTGTGGAGCAATTGGTGGAGAAATTGGTGGAAGACTTTAGATTTGCCTATAAATACCAAGCCATTTCATTTGCAATTCTCATGCTTTCTTTAGGTTTTTCTATGGAATTTAAGGATTGCATCTTATTTGTATTTATTTTCAGTATTTTAATTATGTATTTTTATTTTGAGTAATAGTAATATTTTATTTTATTTTATGTTTAGTAGTTAAATTTCCACTGGGGAATGGTGAAGTTTTTATTATTTTAGTTTAGATCAATCTCCCTTAATTATAATATGGAAATTATAATTTAAACTAAAGGTTATACCGTCTTAATGGCTAGTTTTATTTATTTGACATAATGTGACACCGCTTATATGATCGGTCTTTTGGTGACAGATAATTACCGCATATATGGCTGGTTTATGGACAAATAATACACCGCCTTTATGGTCGGTGGACTTAATTGAAAATCTGACTTAATCAGGATACCACCTATATGGTCGGTTGATAATATCAGTGATAATTTCTATATTTTAATAAGGGAGATTTCTAATTTAGAAATAGTAAAAGTGGATCCCCTAACCCCGGCATTTTAATTTTATTATAGGAAATTTATGAAACACAATATTCAAATGCTTAATAAATGATTTAATTATATAATGGGTAATTCTTTAGTTTGTTTATTGAATCTTAAACTTAATGTTTCTTGTTGCCTGATCACCAATATGATTGATGTGGTAAACTTAAAATTAACTTGGAAAAGGGATTTTAGGTTTCATCTTTCGATTCAATAGCTCACGATCTTCCTTGATGATATATAACCCTTTAATAGATTTCCTTACATGATAAGAATATACATGTCGGGCGTGGGTAGCCAGAATTGGAACTTGAACTTAATGAATTTAGATAACTTGGTTAACATATGAATATGATTAATTGGGTTATACTGGATATTTATGTCTGTCCATCGGAAGAGGCTTTTACTGTTTTACATAACTTCGTGTTCTAAGTTAGCAAACCGATTTATTTCACATATATAAGAGAATCAATTCATCATTAGAATAATATTGTGTGGAATCACAACCCTAGATATTCGTGTCTTTTGTTTATTTTCCTTCATATTTTCTTTTATGTATTTATTTATTTTATTTATTTGTCAAATCCACATTCAACCAACCATTCAACCAATCATTTTCTTCTCCCTTAATTAGATAACTGTAAATAAATAGTATCAACAATTAATAATAACAGTAGGAATTAAGTCCTCGTGGGATCGATATTTTTATACTACTTGAACGATATGTGCGCTTGTGTTATACTCGTGTGATTACATCGGTCATTAAACGATTAGGTGTTTCCTATAAATGTGTATGATGTACATGTCATACTCGTTGTCGTTCTTTAGACATGGTGTCTGATAACGACGAAGATAAAATTAAATTCATTAGGGATGGCATGAGTAAAGAGTCTTTAGATGACATATCATTGAGTCTTGAGATGCATCCCAGTGGATATGTTATCACACAATTCGCATATTACATACACAGTTTCGAAAAGAAAGATAACAATTGAGTATGAGAATCTGACTTTAAAAGACCATGTTTGCCAATTTATAAGAAAATTGGATGGGAAGCTTGTCCCTAACATATAGATGTCATTCAAGCCGTTATTTTATGTACATATTATTATCTCTTTGTATTTAACTAATAATTGTGATGGGTTTTGTTATATATTTTTTTTTTTGCCGACAGGATCCAGACTTTTTGGCTTTCACGATTTATTTTACTTTTAGCTAATAATTGTCATTTAGCAAGTACTAGTGCTATTATTACTCACCCTTTTTCAGGATCTATAAATCCAGCTCGTCATTTCACTCTTGTAAACATCCAGATTTGAGAAAGAAATATATAAAAAAAAAATGGAAGCAACTTCAAGAAGACGAGTTATAAACATCTATGTGTTTTACGGTACTAGCTTTAGTTCTAAACCAGAATTCGCTGAGGCAGCATAGGAATTGGGTAGAGTCATAGCTGAGAGGAATATGCACGTAGTATATGGTGGTGGCAATCTTAGACTAATGGGGTACATTGCAAGGGCTACACAGGAAAGAGGTAGTAAAGTTTTGGGAATCATCCCAAAACCTTTGACAGAAGCGAATCTTCTATGAAAATCAATCGGAGATGAATGCATCGTGCTAGCTATGTCCAAATGACTTGTTGAAATGATTAACAATGTTGATGCTTTTATTGCTTTGATAGGTGGCTTGGCCATGATGAAGGAAATGTTCACAATATTATCTTGTATCATATAGATATCGATAAACAGTTAACAAATAAAACAGTTTCATATAATATCAAAAAATATTAACTAGATCATGAATTTTTAATCTAAAAATGCCTCACCCACTATTTAATGTAAAACTATAATCCCCAAAAGAATATAAAACAATCAATAATCAAATTAAATACAATAGTGAAAAGTGGACCCCATGAATATATTTCAGCTCATAGTTTTGGTACGTTCTCCCGTACGTATATTCATTAGGTAGACAACTCATTGTCAATCACTCACTAGTGATTTCTACATTTCGGTCCTGATCGTTTCTCGTTGAGACAACTTTGACACTTTCATAAAGAGGCATATCAATGTTAAACTTGTCAATGATAAATTCAAGATACTCGCTTGATCGTGACAGCTTTGGCATGTTCAGGATTTCAGTTTCCCTTAAATTTACCAAATATCATATATTTATCAGGTAAAAATAAATTCATATCGACTATACCCTCACAGTTTTGGCACATTCTCAGATAAAGTCATAAAAAATTATGTACAAATCGTATTGACAAGACGGACCAAAAACATGCATCAAATTCAAATTAATTATTAAACCTTATTAATAAGGAATTTTCCGCAAAAATGTCATACCTTTATTTTAATTAAATTAAACAAACATATGCATGCATAAAGTAAAGATTGGATAAAATATCAAATTTAAAGACCTAATCATATCATGGATTAAAAATCAGATTTGCTCTGATATCATATTTATTAGGGTTTTGACGATATAATCTGGTAACGTAGCGGAACTTGAAAAATCAAAATTTTCCGATTTAAATTATTTTTCTTGGGTAATTAAAATAGGCTAATTTATTCTAATTACTCAATACTCAAAAATTCTATTTTTATCCAAAAATCCAGAATTTCACCAAATTATCGTGAGACCCATAAGCTTATATTTTGATCATTTTAGTCATAATTTGTCAAATACAAGCTTAAGTGATTTCCAATCACTACCAAAATGATTTATACATCTCTACAACACCAATCAAGTTTCACCACTTTGAAACAACCCAAGAACAATTCTAGGTCATCATTTAGTGGCCTAACAACTCTTGAATGGTAACAAAGTCATCTAATGACTAAAAGTGTGATTATACATCATTTATAAGCTTACTTTAATTACATACATGCATACATCTTTCATTCAAGCTTACAAACTACTTATTAAAAAATCAAGAGTAGAAAAACACGGAGACATCATATGTTGTTGGTAAGAACAATAAAAATATTTTTCTATTTAAGGAAAAGTTGAAATTACTTACTAATCTTCAAGTTTCCTTTGATTTTCTTTTTATCTCAACTTTCTCTTTTTATCTCAACTTTCTCTTTTGTATATTTGAAGACTTAACCTTATTGAAGCAAATGAAAAATAAAACCCTAATATATGTTTAGGGTTTGGCTGTATTTGCTAAGAAAAAGAAAATAGACATTTTACAATTTTTAACAATTGAATAAGTACAAATCAATTTGTTGTAACATCCCGCCTAAGCCAGGATGCTACCGGCAGGAGACAGGCTAATCCTGACTCCATAAGCCTCTGACTCTAACGAAATTTCGGCATGATCCCTCTTAAAAGTCATGCAACCTGGATCAAAGTCAAGTACCTCAGACAACCTACAGGGCCCAACACATAACATATCACTAAAATAATCAACTCAAGACATAATACAACTGGGCTCCATGCCCGAAAATGCATATAAGTAAAAACTTTTACAAACTTGACTTGTACAACTTAACTCTTTACAAACTCAAACTTTTACAACTAACTTATACCAGTTGACTCTAATATTCCCAAGACCTGGTGACTGGCTGACTGCAATGCTGCTATTCGGCTCCTCAAGCTCTAGTATCTGTGGTTGACCGATCAGGTCGCCATCCTGCAAAACTCAAACAAACTATTGTCTATCTGACCATACAAACATGTATATATTCTGGATTAACTATATATCTTGTTATTCATTTTACCTGTACAAGCTTAATAATGAAATCATGCATTAATGTTAACTATATGCATCTCAAATGATTTCTAGTATGTATAATGTATATGCATATCTAATAAGCTGCACTCTACTTTAGCATGCCATGCTTTTATGAAATACTTTTTGAAAACTTTTTTCCTGAAAAACTATTTCTAAAACTATTTTCTAACGCTTTTTATAAAAACTGTCTTTCTGAAATACTGTCATCTGAAAACTGTTTCGAAAAACTAAAGTTTCTACGTTCCTCTAAAAACTGAAAGATGTATCAGAAAACTGAAAACTTTCTCTGGGTTCTGTCTCTGTCTGAAAAATTGGACGTATGAGGGCGTTACGTATCGTCGTCCCCCCATACGCCTATCTGGAGGCAGAAGTGCAAAACCATGACTTTGGGGCGTTACGTATCGCCGTCCCCCAAAGCATGCCACTACTGTCTCATATCTGGTGGTCTTGGGGCGTAAGGTATCGCCGTCCCCCAAGCCACAATCTGGAGCTGGCTATGCTACCACCCAAGCTCAAACTGTGGGGTCTAGGGGCGTTGTGTATCGCTCATCCCCCTAGCCCCGGCTCGAGGATCTGAGAGTATCCCCTCATTCCTCCACATGTGCACATGTCTCTGAATCCGTCAATTCCAACTGAATCTCAAGTTACATACTGGGGTGAGTTTTTCCCTAATGCCCCGAAAACATAAAACCATATTCTGTTTCTCAAAGCTGTAAGAAAACATTATTTGAAAATATTTAAACCTTTTTCTTTAAAACCTTTATATATTCAAAAACCATTCTTAATTTCTACCCAACTTCTGAAAATAAAATCACACATATATGCATATGCATTTTATGCTTCCACTTAACCTACCCACCATGCATTAATCACTACAGGAACTTGCATCTGTACTCACTAAATCATTCTCATGTGCGCACACCTCATACATACTATCATACTGATTTTAAATTCTTTTCTTCTACGCCTTAATCAACACTTATAATATAAACTACTCTAAAGTGTGTGTGTGTGTGTGTGTATATATATTTCTTTTCCATTTCAAACAAATTGATATCCTCCTAAACTTGAAAACAGAACCCGTGATATATGCCAAATAGAATAACTAAAACAGAAATTTACAAGGTCACAAACAAACTGTATTAGAGGAAGACATGAACATGAAGCTGGAAAATATCTGTTACTGAAAATACACTCCCCATTTATACAAATGCACAATTAATAGAATACTATATTTAATCAATCATGCAAATAAGCTAAAAAGCTTCAAAATCCACCACCACTTCCTATACAAACCACCAAAAACAAACCTCTAATTGATACCAAATTCAGAATGCCACCAACTTTTGCCACACACGTGAAAATAGTTTTTGATTTCATAATTTGACATAACCTGTTGGGCCCGTTAGTTTAAACAAGTATATAAATCATATACCTAATAATAGCCAAGCAGAAATCCAAGGAACTCATCACTTATGTCACAGTAGCACCACATAGTTCACTGCTGAATAACTCAACTGTTCATATTAGATATCAATTTAAATCTCCATGTCTGACACTATATAAAACCCACAAGCCAAACAATTGCCTCAATATCTAAAGAAACATACTACCATGAAGCTGAAAGATCATAAATCAATCACAGAGTGAACCATAGATAGCTTTTGAAATCAAAACATTTTCAAAGAGAAACTCATTATAGTTACAAGCACACATTTTGCCATTACAATCACACATAATCAGGCCTAAAACACAGTAAGTCTCAGCCCCCTTCACTTCCGAAATCAGCCCCACACAGGCCACTATTTCATTACTACCGCAACTTTAATTTCAGATTTTACTTTCACAGTCACATATACACAACATTACCCACTTGTAAATTTCCAGACTAACTATCTATTAAACCATTATCCTAATTCCAACATCCCCAAATTTTCTAGGGTTAATACCGATTTTCCCAAATCTTATAATCTCTTTAACTCTAAAAATTTCTTCAAATTTTATTCAAAGTACCAAGTCTAGATCATATTTAACATAC
Source organism: Zanthoxylum bungeanum (assembly GCA_019454045.1). NCBI lineage: Eukaryota > Viridiplantae > Streptophyta > Magnoliopsida > Sapindales > Rutaceae > Zanthoxylum > Zanthoxylum bungeanum. The sequence goes on from SKCR01036161.1 coordinate 108,183, forward strand.
CATTAACTCATTATCAAATCTAATTTCAAAAATCCAAATCAAATACCCAAATGCAATTTTAATCCAACCCAAGGGAAATTAGTCATAGTATACTTACTAAACTTATGTCTGCTCCTGCTCTCGGGTCAAGTACTGGAATGCACCGGAGACTCGCCGGTGGCCGGACGTGGCTGGAATTTCATCTCTCTCTCTCGGTCTTTTCCCCTTCTCTCTTCCTCTCCCATTTTTGATCTCTCCTGCTCTCTTTTTCTCAATCTTTCGCTTCTCTCTCCTTTCTTCCCTTTCGCTTTCTCTGCTCTCTTCACTTCTCCGTATTTCTTCTCTTCTGCCCATTTCTCCTGCTCACGGCTTCTATTCATCTCTCCATTCTTCTATGTTTTTCTTTTTCTATCTCCCTAATCTCTCGATTTCTCCCTATATTTCTCTCTCGGTCACATTCCCTCTCATCTTCCTTTCTTCAAACTCTCGGCCCCCTCTTCTTTTTCTCTTTCTGCCTCTCATTTCTTTTCCTCTTGTTACTTTTCTGTTTTTTTTTTGTTTGCTGTCCCCCCCCCCCCCCCCCCCCCCCCCCCCCCGTCTGTATAGAATGGGTGTGTGTTGTTTAATTAAGTGTGTGTGTGGTGTATAGGTGTTACACGTGTGGGTGTGTGTATATGAGATAAATAAAAATCTAGCTTTATATATATATAATTAAATTGTGTAAAAAGGTCTGAACATATACATATATATATATTTAAAAATACTAGTTGATAAATTTCAATTCACCCCCTTAAATTCTAATTTAATAAAAACTTATAATAATTCCATGAAAAGTTCCTATTCTATAATAAAAATTAAGCTCGCGTTCGGATGTGACGTCACGCGCGGAAAATAAAATTTATGGAACTTGCTATAATAACCTGGGATGTTACATTCACCCCTCCTTATATAGGATTCGTCCTCGAATCCTGACTTGGGCATACTGAAATCAATCAACAAGCAAATACTGGAAACCAAACATCAAACAAAGACCGATATGGTCCAATATAACATATACATACTGAGATAATCGAATAGCCAGCAGCTGCAGTCACCGACACTCTATAACCTCTGCTCTGATACCATCTTTGTAACATCCCGCCTAAGACAGGATGCTACCGGCATGAGACAGGCTAATCCTGACTCCATAAGCCTCTGACTCTAACGAAATTTCGGCATAATCTATGCTAAAAGTCATGCAACCTGGATCAAAGTCCAGCACCTCAGACAACCTACAGGGCCCAACACATAACATATCACTAAAATAATCAACTCAAGACATAATACAACTGGGCTCCATGCCCGAAAATGCATATAAGTAAAAACTTTTACAAACTTGACTTGTACAACTTAACTCTTTACAAACTCAAACTTTTACAACTAACTTATACCAGTTGACTCTAATATTCCCAAGACCTGGTGACTGGCTGACTGCAATGCTGCTATCCGGCTCCTCAAGCTCTGGTATCTGTGGTTGACCGATCAGGTCGCCATCCTGCAAAACTCAAACAAACTATTGTCTATCTGACCATACAAACATGTATATATTCTGGATTAACTATATATCTTGTTATTCATTTTACCTGTACAAGCTTAATAATGAAATCATGCATTAATGTTAGCTATATGCATCTCAAATGATTTCTAGTATGTATAATGTATATGCATATCTAATAAGCTGCACTCTACTTTAACATGCCATGCTTTTATGAAATACTTTTTGAAAACCTTTTTCCTGAAAAACTATTTCTAAAACTATTTTCTAACGCTTTTTATAAAAACTGTCTTTCTGAAATACTGTCATCTGAAAACTGTTTCGAAAAACTAAAGTTTCTATTTGAAATCCGTTCCTCTAAAAGCTGAAAGCTGTATCAGAAAACTGAAAACTTTCTCTGAGTTCTGTCTTTGTCTGAAAAACTGGACGTATGAGGGCGTTACGTATCGTCGTCCCCCCATACGCCTATCTGGAGGCAGAAGTGCAAAACCATGACTTTGGGGCGTTACGTATCGCCGTCCCCCAAAGCATGCCACTACTGTCTCATATCTGGTGGTCTTGGGGCATAAGGTATCGTCGTCCCCCAAGCCACAATCTGGAGCTGGCTATGCTACCACCCAAGCTCAAACTGTGGGGTCTAGGGGCGTTGTGTATCGCTCATCCCCCTAGCCCCGGCTCGAGGATCTGAGAGCGTCCCCTCAGTCCTCCACATGTGCACATGTCTCTGAATCCGTCAATTCCAACTGAATCTCAAGTTACATACTGGGGTGAGTTTTTCCCTCATTCCCCGAAAACATAAAACCATATTCTGTTTCTCAAATCTGTAAGAAAACATTATTTGAAAATATTTAAACCTTTTTCTTTAAAACCTTTATATATTCAAAACCCATTCTTAATTTCTACCCAAATTCTGAAAATAAAATCACACATATATGAATATGCATTTTATGCTTCCACTTAACCTACCCACCATGCATTAATCACTACAGGAACTTGCATCTGTACTCACTAAATCATTCTCATGTGCAACACCTCATACATACTATAATACTGATTTTAAATTCTTTTCTTTTAGGCCTTAATCAACACTTATAATATTAAACTACTCTAAAGTGTGTGTGTGTATATATATATATTTCTTTTCCATTTCAAACAAATTGATATCCTCCTAAACTTGAAAACCGAACCCAGGATATATGCCAAATAGAATAACTAAAACAGAAATTTACAAGGTGTCAAGGTCACAAACAAACTGTATTAGAGGAAGACATGAACATGAAGCTGGAAAATATCTGTTACTGAAAATACACTCCCCATTTATACAAATGCACAATTAATAGAATAATATATTTAATCAATAATGAAAATAAGCTAAAAAGCTTCAAAATCCACCACCACTTTCTATACAAACCACCAAAAACAAACCTCTAATTGATACCAAATTCAGAATGCCACCAACTTTTGCCACACACGTGAAAATAGTTTTTGATTTCATAATTTGACATAACCTGTTGGGCCCGTTAGTTTAAACAAGTATATAAATCATATACCTAATAATAGCCAAGCAGAAATCCAAGGAACTCATCACTTATGTCACAGTAGCACCACATAGTTCACTGCTGAATAACTTTACTGTTCATATTAGATATTACGTATCACGCACTTCATACTGACCCAAAAAGTATCAAGGAAATTGAGGCAACGTCTTGCCTCATGTTATCCAAACCAAAAATTTTGAACCTCACAGTCTAACCGGGAAATCGAGCTATGGATCAGGGAGGCCAACGCCATGAGGACATTTTCCCCCTTACGTTAGGCATGCCTCGAGTTTTCAAACACCACAAAGGCCTTCTAACTTTCATGTGTTATGCTCCTCCATATGGGAATTGCTCATCCCATGCTAGGCATATCCTGAGGCTACAAATGATATGAAGACCTGTGAGCCTTGCCTGTGCTATGCACCTCAAACACTCTTTCTATGGCGGTAAATGCCATGGGGGAATTATACATTCCCATACTATATAAACCCGAGGCTATCATAATACCTCGTAATTTATCTTCTATCTATGCGTGCTATGATTACCTTGGGGTACCAAATACCACTCTGACCCTTTTACCGAGCATGTAATGGATACCCGAGGTGTCAAACGCCACACGGGTCATCAAAGTCTTCAAATGTGCAAGTCATTAGGTATTAACGTTCCAGCCTAAGGATTTGATAATAACATCGAGGTTGGAATGCCATGGGGGTGTGTGCTTTTCATATTTTTCCTTGTGCCTTTCAGTAATGTCGACGATAAGTACTTCGCAAGAATATTGAATAAGTATTTCCCATTCAAATAACAAAAAAAATGTATATGTGTAAAAGTCTTTATTCATAAAGAGAAAGCCCTATCTATATTTTTGGGATCTACTACCCTTCTCGAAATCTCTGTTGGTCATTTTGAGAGAGGCTTTATTCAAAATACCTTATCAGCATCTCTGTGTTCCAGGCCTTTTTGAGCCGGGTGTCGTCCAGCTGCTTCAGGTGATAGGCACTAAGCACTCGACCCGATGACCTCTACTATCTTGTAATTCCCTTCCCATTTTGCTCCCAGAGTGTCTTCCTCAAGTTTTTTTTATTCAACGTGACCCTCGTTAAGACCAAATCCCCATGATGAAAGGATCTCTCCCATACCCATTTGTTGTAGAAACGAGACATCTTTTGCATATAGGCTGCAACTTTGAGTATCAACCTCTTTCTTTTCTCAGCGACCAGGTCAAGCCGATTTTTGAAAAGGTCTTCATTCTGTTCTCCTTCAAAATACTAGACCCAATGAGTCATAATCTTGATCTCTACTTGGATTGTTGCCTCGCACTCGTAGGCCAATGATAAATGTGTTTCTCTTGTAGAGTCGTTATAAGTTATCTGATGCGCCTATAAGACTTCTTATAGCTCCTCAACCCATAAACACTTGCAAGACATGAACCAGGCTTTCAAGTTGTTCTTGGTGGTCTTGTTTACTGCCTCAACCTACCCATTAGACTTTAAGTGAGCAGGTGACGCGAACCTCAAAGTAATCTTGAAGTCTTAACAAAGCTTATTGAAGCCCAAGCTATCAAATTCCTTCACATTAATTATGATGATGGCTCAGGGAATCCCGAATCAGCAAACTATATTCTTCTTTACAAATTTTATGGCCTTCTTCTCAGTTATGGTGGACAGTGGCTCAGCCACTACCCATTTGATGAATTAATTGATGGCCATAATTGAATATTTATCTTGACCCTCCCTATAGGCATAGGTCTGATGATATCCAAAACCTATTGAGCAAATGACCAATGACTTGACATCATAGTTAGCTGGTCAGGTGGATGTTGAGGTACATTAACATCCATCTGACACCATCACATGCTCGGGCCATTTCAAGTCCTCCTAATGCATCATTGGCCAAAAAATCATTGTCTGAGTACTTTGTGCGCAATAGATTTTCCACATACTTGACTTGCATAGATTCATTTATGAATTTCCCTCAACCCATAATTATCCTCTTCGGCCCCTAAAAACCTGAGGTATGGCATCGTAAATCTCATTCTATAAAGTACCATATCTATTAGGAAAAATGCACTCTGATATTTCAACCTTCTATCCTCCTACTTTTCCCTGGTATGTCTTCAAACTTTAGGGACGTATTGATCGGGTATATTTAGGTTGGTTAAACTTCAGCCTCGACCTCCATCGCAATCGAACCTCCCAAAATCTTAGGTACTAGTATCTCATAGGGAATGACCTGAGGAATTTTAGACTTGATGGATGACGCCAGCCGGGCTAATGAATCTGCATGCTCTCGACCTACCTACTCAAATATCACATTCCACATACCTTCGACCAATTACCTCTATGAGGTAAGCTGTTGGTCTCCCTTTCCTGAAACCCAACATTCAACTGCTGGACACCAACCTTCAAGTCACTTTTTACAATCATATTTCTCACCTCGACCGCATTAAAACATCAGCTCGGCCAGGATTTCCTAATACTTAGCCTCGTTATTAGTTACTTCAAATGAAAATTTTAGTGCATAGTTTAGCTTATTATCATTTCCATTACTGAGGATGCACCACCCCCACACCCTTACGAGCTTACCAATCCATCAATAAATAATTCCTACTTCTCATCTTCCATGACTTGGGGCCCGGTGAATATTGCCACAATGTCAGCTAGAGCCTGTCTTTTGATTGACCTTTGGGGGAGGTATGATATATCATATTTATTAAATTCTATTGACTATTTTACCAGATGACACGATGTCTCAAGTCTATACAATATTTGACTAAGTGAGTGGTCGGTATATACCGCAAGGGGGTGAGCTTGGAAGTAAGGTCGTAATTTCCTTGATGCAGTAAAGGACAAGACCATCAACTCGTGAGCTAAGTATCAGATTCTCGCATTTAAGAAAACCTTGCTAGAGTAATGAATTGGTCTTTGAATCTTATTTAATTATTGTACTAGTACTGAACTTACAACATGCTATGAAATAGTTAAGTATAGAAATAGCATGTCACCTGGATTTGGCTTAGCCAGAAGTGGAGGTCGGGTCACGTACCCTTTAAGTTGCTAGAGTGCCTCATCGCACTCATTCGTCCACTCAACCTATTTATTAACCTTATTGATTAGCTTGAAGAATACATTACACTTATCGATAGCCTTTGAAATAAAACGATTAAGTGCTACTACCCGACCAGTCAAGCTCTGCACTTTTTTCACTGTCTTTAGTGATTTTCAGATCTAGAATTGCCTTGGTCTTTTGAATATTGGCATTGATACCCCTCGCATTGACCATATACCCTAAAATATTTCCCGATGATACTCTGAATGAACACTTCTCTTGGTTCAGCCTCATCTCATACTTCCTTAGAAGTTCACATGTCTACCATAGGTCTTCTAAGTGATCCATCGGATGTACTGACATGGTTATCATATCATCGACAAAGATTTGCATTGTCTTGCTAATGAGGGGCTAAAGGAATCGATTCACCAACCTCTGATATGGTGCTCCAATATTCTTCAACCTAAAAGGCCTTACCTTGTAGCAATACAACCCTTGATCTGTGATAAAGACAGCCTTCTCTAATCCTCGAGAATTATTTTGATCCGATTAAATCCCGAGAATGCATCTATAAAGCTCAGCAACCCATTGCAGGTCATCGAATCCACCAATTGATCTACTTTAGGAAGTAGGAAGCTATCATTTGGGAAAGCTTTGATCAAATTGGAGAAGTCCACACACATTGTCCATATCCCATTAGCCTTCTTCACCAAGGCCACGTTTGAGACCCACTCTAGATACTTTACTTCTTTGATGAAACTGCCTAGTTGATTAGCATCAACTGGTCTACCTGAATATCCTTATACCTCTCCTAGTTGAAAGTCATTCTCTTATGCTTCATCGTTTAATGAGCCGGGTCAATTGATAAGTGGTGGCTGATGACTCGAGGATCTATCTCGTGCAGGTCTTTATGGCTCCACGAGAAGACATCCGCATACTCTATTAGAAATTTTATGATCTTCTATAGGAAATATTTTCCCTAGTGTAGCGGAAATGCCTTAGGCACTGGGATCGACCTTGAAAATTTTTTCTGCTCTCTCCCTCTCTTAGTCGAACCTGACCCGCCCTTGGTATGATATTTTTCTCTATTTTTAGCAATATTTCAGCCCCGGAATATCCCTCGAACAGCCCCTAAATAGAAGCTTAGATCTGAACCGTTTTGCACCCAAAACGCGTGCATAACTCACCCAAACAGCCCGTAATGTGTGTGTGATGTAGTAGTGTTTCAGGTTTGAGTTTTCTCACAAAAAAAAAAACCCATCAACACCCTTGAAATATCCCTTTATGTTCCAACACCAAGTGATCTTCCATGCTATGTCTCATAACCAACAAAAAAAATGTGGGCTTGATTTACAAAATCAATCTTTAAACTCTTTAAAAATTAAGAATATCTCACCAGAATTTTTCCTTTTATTTTTGTTCTTTCTCTTTTTCTTTCAACACTTTAAAGAAAATAAGAAAAACGATGGCTATGTTTTTCAATTATGAAAGTTATGGTAAAAATGATAACATCTTTATCCTTTTATACTTAGGATAAAATATTATCAAAATTAAACAAAAACCCTAAGCCTTTTTTAATGTAAAATTCGGCCACCCTTTGATTTTCCACACCTAATTTTTGCAACAACCAAATTATTAATTGTCATCACAATGACAATATTTGATTGTCAAAAAAAGCTGAAAATGTCATTAATTAGATGTTGAATTTTTACAATCATATTTGAAAAATTCTACATCACTATAAATGAAATATCAAACCTTTTAATATACTTATTAAATCAAATGATTATCTCATAATCATTTATTAAATAAAAATTTTATATTAAATATAATATAAAATTACATGTGTGACAAAATATATTATTAATGTCATTAATAATAATATATTTATGTAAGTATATAATTGGACTATCTAATTATATTTAATTTGCTATAGTATGTCGAGCTAGCACGAGGAACAAATAGACATATACTTCTGAGCTCCAATAATCCCGAAATAATAATTAAACTCTTTAATTAAATATTTTGAATTATTAACTTCGGGTTATTCCACTAAAAATTTGAAGCTGCACTTTCGTTGTCGTAGATGGAAATATATGTTGAACTATATCGTGTCCATCAATATAGTCATTACATACAGATTGGCCCTTCATGAGTATCTAATAATTAGAGCTTGGTCATATTGTCTGTTAGACTTGTTGGGGTCAGGCATATGGCGCATAGGAAGGGCGCGGGTCGAGCGAAATCGTAACTTTAAAATTTTAAACTTACCGAATAAATTATTCAATATCCAATATAAATAATTTTTTCATATTTCACCTAAACATATTTATTTGATATCAAATAATGACACAAATAATTTAGAAACACCACGAAACTTTTACGAAAATATTTTCCGTAAAATAGCATAAAACGTATTTTTGTCCAAACCGACCAACCATTACACACGGGCTGCCTAGGTCAGCCCCAATATTACTTGGGCAGTTCATGGGCTGCCCAAACAGTGCTCAACTCACTGTTTGGACAGACGTCACCTGGTAAGCCTGAAACTTTTCACTCTAAAATAGTTTCCGGCAATTATTCCACTCCCCAATACACATCCAATACATTTAAACATCATAATTTTCATTGCCAAAAAACCATAATTTCCAGTTATGACTAGGGTGCAAAAATTATAATTTTTCTGAACATTAATCATATTAATATTTGTACCAATCAAAGCCACCACCAATGAAGAACTCAAGAATAATTATAGGAGTTACAAAAGTGGTCAAAATACTATAGTATGGCAAAAAGACATCAAATGATAAAATTGAACTAATATTACACTAATGTTATTCAATCTAACTTCACACATGCATCTAGCCACCAAATCCATCCTCCAAATCAAAAAGCCTAAAATCCAAGAAAGAAAGAAATCATAGAACTATTCTAGATACTAAAGAACAAGAAAAAAAAACTTTCTAAGCTTAAGAATATTAAAAATTACCTCACAATCTCCTAATTTCCTTAAGTTTTCTTCTTGATTTGATCATTTTCTCTCATGTTTCTTTCAAAACTATTTTGGAGCCTCTCTAATGGAGATAAATTAGGCCAAGGCTTGTAATGAAAGAGAAGACAAAATTTTTCACTTTATATAATAGGGTTAGCTGAAACTTGGGGGGCGAAAAGGTCATTTGATAATTCATTTAATCAAAAATAAATATCAAGCCAAAAGTCATCAAATCCAATTTGATAACTATTACCTTCAAATAAAAAAAATAAATAAGTCAAATATTTACACTTTAATCATTTCCAAATTTAAATATCAACTTGGATAATTTATATTTTAATTATTTTATTATTTAACAATTAAATAATTACTTAAATATAAATATCTAAATATATGTATTCTATTGACTTTAAATAATCCAAATACATATATCAATAATATATGTCAAATATCTCATTTGAAAATTAATTAATTTGTATTTAATAAAATCATATATTAAATACAAATACACATTAATTAGGAAATGATCGAAAAGTCCATTGTGCATGAATTTTTCATTTAACTGTTAAATTATTCGAATTAACTTATCTAATCTGATAAAGTATTATGAATAATCTGTATTACTCAAAATGCGTTGCCCAAGTGCTCAACGAGTATACTTCATATTGTGGGACTCTCTATATTTAGGTTTATCTATCACGAAATCAAATTTCATGTCCATAATTCACCCACTCGTAAATTATGACGACAACAGATAATCTCGCTAAACTATACAAATCAAGATCATTGCATATCATATAGTCAACTTACAAATTTATGATCTCTAAATAATAATTAGAACTCGTATCCGAAGTATACCTCGGCCATTGATTTACTAGATCGTAAATACGTACATGATACATATGCCCTGTACACGGGACTGACATATTGTATCTGATACTCACAAGATATCAAGAGCATGGGTCCACACCCGTTGAGCAGATGGAAGTCTAATCTAAATAGATCCGTGACGTGCTGCCATCAAATTGTGGAAGATGTCTCATATATCAATAGTGATATGCAAGTCGAAGGACCACTATACTACTTGACTCGAGAAGATTCCTATTGACGTTGGTGTTCCATCTATTAGGAAATCAACGAAGAGCCGATCAATGATTATCAAATAAACACCTACATGTCTATACGAGTCTCCCGAGACTCATAGTTCATTGGGATAAACCATCGGATCAAGTCTCGATATACGACATGTACTGGTCTCAATAAATTTTACTAACCGACCCATGTTTGTATATCTTGACCAGGAACTTTATTTGAGAGTATACAACTTATAGTGACACTTCCCAATGTCAATTACAAACTACGTTGTAACTACGCACTACGTTCTAAATCCTAGGTCTTTGTCTATATATACATCTCATTAAATCATATTTAGTTTCAATCTAATAGTTATTAAATCGAATACATATATAAAAACAACAGGTGAAACCATATATATGTAATATTATGAAAAAATATATTGTTTGTATTCATGAATCGGACATAAATACGATCCGGATTGGCGATTCGAGCACCAACCCTGATAATTCCTCCCACTTGCTCTAGTGTCAATCCACATTATCATATACACATCTAAATGTGTATCACATACGCATGGTCCTCAAGAGCTCATTTAGCACTCAAGTGGTAAGCAACAACAAGTAGGTCCGCTATAACATATTGAGCTTATCCAACAAAGCCAATTCATTTCCCTTAGCTAGCATCATTCATATTTTGTAGAATCTAAGTTATACATCAATATGAATCAGATGTGACATCAATATTGTGCTACGACTACTGAGTTGTCCAAGTATTTAGGGATTAAATCGAAAATACTA